>JADKXX010005108.1:0-21357 GCA_017310255.1 Butorides virescens
ATCCAGCTCCTCGGGGCATCCCCAGGCCCTTTGGTCCATCCAGCTCCTCGGGGCATCCCCAGGCCCTTTGGTCCATCCAACTCCTCAGCGTCCAGCTGCCCTGAGGATGACTCCGCACTCCTCCCCTTACGAAGCTCATGAGAACCTCCCCTCGTGTGCAGCAGCCGGGGAGATGGAAGCACCGTTCACAGGCTTGGCTGAAGGGGGACCACATGTCTGTTTTCCTCCGTAACACGCCTGCTTTCCACTACAACTCCCTTTTCCTACACGTTCTCTCATTCTTTGTACACAAACAATTCGATCAAGCTTTACTCTGTACTCTCTCCAATAAGCCATTTCAAGATTTATTCCAACCTTATGTTGCTGCAATGTCATGTTAGGAAGCAAATTAAGTTTATTTTTATATCACTTTCTTACAAGACTGTTCAAACAGGGATCCCTTCTTTGTCTACATACTCAGGGTTTTTACTCTCTTTCCAGTTCCCATCACCCTTGCCTTCCTTCCCACTGCCTTTGCATTCCATTCATCGTGGACTGACGAGCTCCTTCCTCCACAACGTACTACCACCACCCACCCACCGCCGCTTGGACACGAAGGCAGCTCAGCTTTTCCAGCCTCCCCATCTCCCGTGCACACCCGGATCCAGAAGATGCTCTGGAGATCAGGGGCCCGAGGCAGAGCTCAGCGCTGGGGGCTGCAGCCCTCGCTGCTCCCAGCCCAAGCAGGGCAGGGCTTGCGTGAGGGCTCGGTGCCAAACAGGACAAGAGAGAAACGTTTTAAAATGCTGGATAACCCCCTCTTCTTTTTCCAAGCGCTTCTCCCCATCGCATTTCTTGGGATGTTTCTGGCCCACCTCAAACTCCTCCCAGCCGCACGCCGTGGGTTTGTGCCTATTTGCTGTGTCCATACCTACGTGGTAAGGAATCCCTCCCCGCCCCACGGAAGGTTCTCTAACTATGACTTGCAGTCGCTAATTTTAAATTCATAGCCTGCCAACCCCCAAAAGCCTTCTTCAGCAACTTCTGCCACGCGTGTTCGCCGCCGTTACATCAAACCCTCCTCTGCTACATAAGGACAAATAAATTCTAATCACATGCACAAATCTCCTTCCGATATTTGCTAAGCACTAAATCAATTCTTTATCTTTTCTCTTATTATTTCCCAGAATACCCTTAAAGCTCAGGAGAGCCAGAAAATGAGAGGAAAAGTGCAGAGTGTGCTAAAAGAAATGGGGCGGGGGGGACCTTTTTTGAGTCAAGGGAGAAATCAGAGGTTTGAGTGATGGCTGACATCGGGCTGGGTGTTTGGGATGAGAAGCCCAGCACCAGATCTGAACCTCACTGAAGTCTGAAGCGGATAACTAGACCAGAGCCTCGAGAAATCTCTTGGGTAAAAAGGTTTATTATTATTAAAGCAGAAATTGTGTAGGAATTTTATGTGAGAGATGTAAGATAGAGAAAAGAGTCTGTCTTGTCTTTTGGCAGATGCTGGCACAAGCTCTTTCCGTTTTGATCTCCCCTAGGTTTTCATTTTTATTTATTTATGGCATGCTCGCAGCCTTCACACCAAAATCTAGATCTCGAATTCAGGGGGTGGAATTTCTCTGTACTTCTAAATGACTCAGCCTTTGGCAGCACCCAGGTGAAGGTGAGCACTAACCGCTCCATCCCTACCCACTCCAGATCCATCTCCCTCCTCAGCTCTGCTCTGCCACAGGAGTCGGTCTCCAGTCGTGATGAGTGCCCTTTACTGGTGTAAGGGACTCTGAGAGCAGAGAGGATAAACTGGGCACTGGGGCACGCCACGGATGATGCTTCTGACAACCTCCCCGGCAGACCTCAGGGGCTGAGGGCATCTACTGACCTGCAGAGCAAAGGGGGCTCCAGAGCAAGAACAGCAAATTAAACCAAGGGTGTCTGAAGCCAGGAGTGCTCCCAGAGCAAGGGAAAGAGCAAGGAAAATGGCCCTCACGGGCTTCAACCTGCAAAACTGTAGAA
Organism: Butorides virescens; assembly: GCA_017310255.1. Taxonomy (NCBI): domain Eukaryota; kingdom Metazoa; phylum Chordata; class Aves; order Pelecaniformes; family Ardeidae; genus Butorides; species Butorides virescens. Next base: position 1,999 of record JADKXX010005108.1, read on the forward strand.
AACAGTAAAAAACTTCTGGGATTTGGAGATGAGGGAGCAGATAAAAAAAAAAAAAGAAAAGGGCATTGGGGTTCATGGGTGCACTGGAGGAGAAGGACGATCCTTCTGTTCCTTGGAGGGGAAGGGAGGGGAATGCTGATGGGAAGGGGTCCCTCATCCTTACAATCGAATGATTTAGGCTGGAAGTGACCTCTGGAGCCCAACCCCACACACAGACTGGGGCCTGGTCTGGTTGAGTCTGGATGAAGATACACGCTGGCCTTAGACTGACAGTACAGCATATGATGCTCCCCAGATTTGTTAGGAACCTTTTGTCCTTTAAAATCAAATTTCATATATACATCCTGAACACAGCCTGTACAAAAGCAAACGAGCTTACTCCGGAAAGCCAAGCAGCCAAATCCTGCTAATTCCTGCTAATAACTGAGATTTCATTGCAAGTTGATGAAGCTAAAAAGAAATTAGTGAGTAAACAAGCAAATAAGCCACGCTGAAAAGCAGGCTATCGCGAGCTGTTCTTTGCTGGAGTTGTTACATTTCGCCAACTTGACGTTGCCGGTGGAAAGCACCCGTGTAATGTTCTACTCCACCATGTAGGAAGGTTGGAGAGGAGGAGGAGGAGGAGGAGGGCAGAGCCAGTAACCCATATTGCCCAAATGGCTCCATCCGCCTCAGCAGGGCAGCAATGCGCTGCCTCCTGCAAACTGGTGAGCAATGGGAGAGGGCGAGACCCAGCAGGACGAGGGAAAACTTCCGTAGGCTGCAAATCCAACACCATTTCTGCAGGTGGTGTTACACGGCCCAGAGGAGACCATGGGGTCGAGTGACACGAAGCCACTGAGCGCTGCGTTTCCCCAGTGCAATTCGAGTAATGGAACACCCAGAGTTAGATGAGCTGGCGCTGCTCCAGCCAGAAAACATCAAAGCTGTCGCTACTCAGGAGCCGTGCGTGGCTCGAGGGGGCCGACAGGCGTGGGCCAGCGGGGGTGCGAAGCCTGGGGCTGGGTCTGCACCCTGCAGCAGGAGGACAGAGCCCAGACCGCCCGGCGGGCGAGCGAAACGGGATTGTGAGGAGCACGGTGGCTCACGGGGCGGCCGAAGGCGCTCGGTGCCCTTGACGGGAGAGCCGCACGCTGGGGAGGGGCCGTTCGCTGGTGACCAGAAGCGGCAGGGAGCCAGGGCGCACCCCTGAGCGGCAGCCACCAAACATGGCGGCCATCGAGCGCCGGGACCTGAGCGGGCGCCGGAGCAGAACCTCGGTGATGACCCCGTCACCTGCCTGCGGGCGAGCAGGGGGGTTTGCACCCCACGTCATCCCGGGGCGAGCAGGGGGGCTTGCACCCCGTGTTATCCCGGGCCGAGCAGGGGGGCTTGCATCCCCCATTATCCCAGGGCGAGCAGGGGGGCTTGCACCCCGCATCATCCCGGGGCGAGCAGGGGGGGTTTGTGCCCCACGTTATCCCGGGGCGAGCAGGGGGGTGACAGGGGGCTGGATCTCATCTCCGCCCCAGCGCACCCCGGGGCCAGTCCCAGGCTCACACCCCCACATTAAAAGCTTTCGGAGCAGGCTGCAGGGGCACACCAGGAGAGGCGAGACGAGCCCACGCTGCTCGGCGGGCAGACGGGGGGTTCCCCAGAGAGCCCTCAGCCCTTCTTGCACCCCCACAGCCCCAAGGGACACGGTGAAACACACGGAATTAAATTGCGACGGGGAAACGCGTGCACAGACCCAACGCGCCCGAATGCCAGAAACAACCCCAGCGGCTGCTTGCCAGCTCCACGCGGGTACGAAACGCGGCTCCGTGGCTCCTCCACCCAGGGGGAAGTTTCCCAAAGGTCCCTTTTCCTCAGCAATTCCCCAGCAGCGGGTTTGGGCTCCGTGGGGTGCAGCAGGGTCCCTAATGCTCTCCATTTCTCCCGCAGCATGTGAATGCATGATAACCCCCCCCCGTGCATCTCGAGTCCTCTTGGTAACGATGCCCAGAGCAAGAGGGTTAATTGGTTAATTGGTGGCGAGAGGGGTGGCTGGAACAGCCCCCCCAGCACTCGCCCCGCTCCAGCCCCGCTCCCAGCCCTCACGCCCTCTCGGCACAGGAGGGCACGCTTTCTTCCAGTTTCCCATTACGATTTCTTTTAAAAGCATCCTATAAATACGACTCTACGTGAAGCTGTTCCCATAAAAATGCCGCTTGCTGGTACCCGCTTCGAAGGAAACGTTCCCTGCTATTCCACTGCTGCCGCTGGCCGAGCCATGAGCACCCTGAAATAACAAAGATTGCCCGGGTCCTGCAGCAGGTACTGGCCAGACACAGAGGTGCCACCCGAAATTAGAGCATGTGAGGACAGAGAGATGAAGAGGTCAAGGACCACAGAAGAGCTGCGGGTGCTTCTGCTCTCCCTCTCCCCCATCTACTCTCCAGGGAAACCAGTAAGGCCCTGCCCCACCGCAGAGCGCTGAAGGAAAACAGTAAAACTAGGAAAATTCTCATCATTAGCTCAGGCTCGTCCTGCTGAAGGGAGGCCTCCGCTCTTTTTTTTTACATTTTTTTCAGACTTTGGGATCTGATCACATCACTTTAGAAGTTTCCTTTTTATCCAAGAAGATAAACCCCTGTCACTTGATTTCAAATGCTTGCACTTTAATAGAAGCCAGAGGCTACTTCAGGAATTATATATATATATATAAAAAAAAAAATGACACATGCAAAAAGATGAGGAAGTCAAATTATTTTCCCTGCTTTGATGTTTATTTGTGTTTTCTACTGCGGGGCACTTGTGTAATATGCACAGAAATGCCAGGAGAGCGAGTGAATCCTGTTCAAGTCATTTAGGGGATGAAATGGCAGAAGGAACTGCTTTGAACTCAGCCCGGCGGCTGCGGCACGCGCTCTCCGACCCGCACACCGGCACCCTTCCCTGGCTGGGGTTTGTCACCGCGGGGGCAAGCCTGGCCGCAAGCACGGGGGGCGGCGCTGGGGCTGGGATTTGATGCTATTTCCTTCTGCCAGGATTTGAAAAGGCAGCAGAGAAAGACTTGGTACCAAGGAAATACGTGCCTGATTTTCCTTTAGAGCCCCCTGGATTTAAAAACTAAAAAAAATTTTTAAAAAGTTCTCATTTTTGTACACAATTTACAAAATTGGTCCAAAGTTACAACGCGGGAGAGCGCTGTGCAACTGCACGCTGATCTGGTGAGCACCCCAGCCACGCCAACGCCTTCGCTAAATAAACCAAAGTATTGCGGCGATTAATTGAAATCCAACCCCTGGCTAATGTGAATTAGTGCTGCATTATAATGCTACATCATGATAAGGAGCTTGGAAATATTTCAAACAGATTTTGAAAGTTGTTCTCTGTTAGATTGTAAATACTATTACCAGATAAAAAGCCATAAAAGAGCCCGGCACTTCAAAGGGGATCTTCCAGCCATTTCCTAGCAGCGGAGCTGGAGGTACGCAGTGGCTAAGCCAAATTTCAAAGCAGAAAGCAAATCACAGCATCTAGAACTATTACCGATTCCTTAAGTTATTAACTTAAAGGATTACCTTGTTCAGTTCATTTTTGTTCGGGATAAAACCTCAGCTAGATACAGTAAGGGATAAGACAGGCCAAGCTTTCAGCTTTAAACATTCGAGGCCTTTGAAGATACGCGTGATGACATTGGGTTTTCTCCCCAGAACGATGCTGGGGACAGGCAGGAACGGGCAGGGGTCTCACCCGGGCTGGGGAAAGGGGCAGGAGCTTGGCAGGGAATGGCACCAGGTCCAAGACGCCGGGCGCTCTCCCGTGCCTGCCCAGGTCCCATCTTCACCAGCGGCTCCCGAGACAGCGGCACGGACAGACCCGCTGGGGGCCGTGCCCGTAGCTACGCAGATGTAGTTAAAAAAAAGCAACGACCAAAAACGTCCTTCCCAAACGAACAAATTGATAATGAAATGGGGCAGATGAGGCCTCCCGAGGGAAAAGGAGATTAAATTAAACTTGCCATCAGCTGATCAGCATGAAGGTTTCTTTTCAGCAAAGCCCATCAGAAGAGATTTCATTGCAAAACACTCCTTGGACAACCAGTTTTTAATCGAAGGCTTCTGAATTGTTTCCCTGCCTACTCAAGGAGATAAATCAAACTTTTGCTCAGTCTCGGTGACGGCGTTGGCGCTGCCGCGGAGAGCGCAGGGGTTTCCCAGCTCCCTCTCTGTGGTCCCTGCTGAAGCGCCCTGCCGAGACCTGCTTTGATCCTGGAAGCAGAGATAACCCTGCAGATCAGACGGGTCTGTGTTTAATTGTACCGTCCCGCCACTGATAAGAGCCTTCAAAAGCGCGCTTCCCGGGGAGGATTACACCGGGGACTCTACGCCCGATCCTCTCGCAAGTACAATCCCCTTTCCCAAATTCCCAACGTGCTCCCTATGGGCAACTTGTCTCGATGGCTACAAATCTCTCATATAAACCCCGTAACAGGCGGTGACACCTTTACAGCACTTTTCATCTTCACAACACCGCGTGCCGGTCAGTTTTTATTACACTTACCAGACAAAGTGCTTCCCTTAGCGCCCGCTAGGAAAGAGATTTTTCCCAGACAAGCTTTCAGCCCGGCCGGCTGTAACTACACAGTAAAGATACACGGACATTTTCCAATATGACAGTAATGGATAGAAAAAGTTCAATCTAAGCCCAACACGTTTCTGTCTCCGTTCCCAGCCAGCTCAGCACATCATCCCCAAAATGTTCTTTTTTATGGTACTTTAGTCCTTGGCACCCTCTGGCCCTGAAGCGCTCCCGCAAGGGCTCGCATTAGGCTGGGGAAGGATGAAAGAACGAACGAACAAGAGCAGAGCTGCTGCGGGCTCAGCTTTAGGGGCCACAGAAAGTAAATTCCTGGTTTGCAGCACTTGCTTATTCCTCAGGTTATTAACCGCTCCGACACAGCGTTTCCAGCCGGGCTGCCGGCCTCCCTTCCCGCAGGCAGAACCGTCGCTATTTTAATGCCATAATAAGAAGCTGGTTTACTCGTGTATAACTTCAAAGGGAAATTTCCGTCTTCTCCTTGATAAAATATTAATGGGGAATAACGAAGCGTGGTGACGTTACAGAGAACCCTGGGAAGGAGCTCTTCTGGGGCTCCGAAGCCGCACGCTCCCTGGCTGCCAGCTCTTGTTCCCACTGGGTTATCCAAGGAAGCCACCTGCAGGAAGCTCACGCTCCTATGGCCCAAATGGTGGCCGGGGACCAGAACTTCTTTCCCAGCACAATCCTTTCCCTTTGCAACCCTGAAGCTCCCAAGCAAGGTTGTGCCGGGCAACCCAGCTGCAGAGCGGGCTCCTTCGCCATTTCACCGCTGAAAGGAAAATAGGGGTTAGCAACCACCCAACAAGTGGGGAGGGAGCGAGGAAGAGGCCGGAGCAAGGCACAGCCTCCTCGGAAGGGCACCCACCGGAGGCACCCACCACCCCAGGCTGTATCTGCCGGCCAGACCCCCTGGCAGGAGATGTCCCCAGGGCACGCACAAGCCACAGCCAAAGAGGCTTCTGCCTTCCAGCTGGGAAGGACCCGACAGGGCTCCCTCTGCCCATATTCGATGCACAAATATGCCCATTTAGCATGTAAAACACAGAAGGTGCCCCTGTCCTGTATTCCCAGTATCAGTCCCTAATGCCCTCTCTTCCCCCCCCTCTATCCGTGCCGACGGCCAGCAAGCACGGTCACACGGTCCCAGGACAGCTCGGTGATCGCTGGCGCAGGGGCAGGACCATCGGGGGATTTTATGCCATTACTGCACTTCGTGGCACACAGAGCCACACGTGACGGCCCAAAGCAGCCAGGGAAGGCACACAGAGGTGCTCCTACTCGTAGATGAATTCGCAGGAACCGCACGCAAAACTACTTGAGGAATTTAAAGGTGTAGGGGGGCTGGAGAGCTGCGAGGGGAGCTGTCAGGGTAAAGGAAAGCCACGGCAGAGCTCTGACAGCAGCTCCGGCCAGGGGGCTGGAAGCCCTCGGGTGCCAATCCTGCACAGGCATTCGCATGGCACAGCAATAACGGCGGGGTGCTGAGCTGAGAGGGGCGGCGTTTCGGGTGGGACCTTCGCGCTTTGCCGTGGCCGTCCAGCTCGGATGCAACCATGCAACCGTGCTCTATGGTGCTTTGCTCAAATTCCCATTCAGCTCTGGATTTTCTGTAATTTCTTTTTCCTGCTTTGCCAAGACTTCTGTGCGAAATGAAGAGGCCGTAAAGCTTGGCGCGAGCGGCTCGGCAGGCACGGCCGAGCTCAGCGACGGTGGCATCGCACAGAGCGGTGGCAAGTCGGGCCCTGCTCACCCACACTGAAATAAAAGTTCTCAGCCACCCTTCTGAGGAAAGATTGAAGAGCTCAGGGTACCATAAAGACTGTAAGTGACAAACGTTGCCGTTTTCCCTCGGTTTGGGTTCTTGCACCAGCAAATAGAACCTCTCCAGGCAGGATTCAGATCCCAAGAGGCAACTCCCTTCCACTTGCTCTTCCAACACTGAAAAGCACCTGCAGGAAAAGCCTAGTGCCCAAATATAAACCGTGATGCACTTTCTTTGCCCCTTATATTGTGGGGGTTTTTGCCTATCAATGAGCACTTGTTTTGATTTTTTGAATGAATTTTTGTGTTGTTTTTTTTGAGTCTTTCATAGGTAGATCAACCTGAACATGTGAAATAACAAGAGCTTGGGGAATGCACATGGAATAAGATGCACCTAGAGAGGAACTGCAAGAAGGATTGGAGACAAAACGTTACAAGTCTCCAAAGGAGGAGGGGAGCAGTCCCCTTGCTCCTCCCGGGCGCTTCCCAAGGCAGAGGGCACTTACTCTTGGCCCTCAGCTTCTGCACGTGGTGGACGTCCTATGGAAACACATCCCAGCACATCAAGTTTTAGATACACAGCAGCCACTAGCAGAGGAAAAGCACATGAAAGGCAAAGCCAGGAGGCTGCAATAAAAGCAGCAGACAGTTAAACACAAGAATACCACGATCCTGACTTGGTTCTTGCAATTTGTGTTTCAATTCCTTGCTCTGCCAAAGAGGTTGCACTCACTCTAGGCAAGGGCTCCAAGCTCCTCAAAGGCAAGAGCCACCAGTAGGATCTTTGGTCCTAACGAGCGGGCAAACTCTTAGTTATCATTGTCCATGGGGTTTCCTTCAGATCTTTCACTGCTTTCCATCTCATTTCATAACGACCGGTATAATTGCTATCATAGTCACCAAACACTCAGGATTTCAATTATTTGTCAAATATTTTATTAGAAATATCTTAAATGGGAAGGGTACTACGTGATGAAATTAGATTCTGCACTACCGGTGCCATCCCAGAGGTTTAACGTCACCCCTGGCTAATCTCAATAAACATTTCCATACCCCAGGTCATTATTCGCTATGGAAACGTTGGCTTCTTGCCCCCGTGGTGGGTCCGGTACCCGAGGCCCTGTGACAGAGCCAGAATCTCCTGGTGCCCAGCTTCCTCACGGGGGACGAGGCAGCCGCCGAGGCGCTTATCCAGCCGCACGCAGAGGAATATTCATTAATGTTTACTGATGTAGAATGCACACACTACATTAGTCACAATCCTATAAATAAACATGTTTTCAATCCACACTACATTAATCTTGACCCTACAAATAAACAGAGAGAGCACAGCCACCGCGTTCTAAGGTGCCCCCTGCAGAAAGGGGGTGGCGGTGCCAGGACACGGCGCGGGGCAGGACTGAGGCATCGGCCGCTTCGGAGGAAGCTGCGGCTTCCATCGTTACTTGATGATGGGAGGGCTAATTAAAGGGAAAGCTGAGGGGTGTCTGAGGAGGATGGGTAAGTTTTCGTGTAGGACTGACTTCTAGTACGGTCTGGTTTTAAGGTGTTGCTGCCCGCAGCCTCAGGTAAGAACTTTGTAATAAACCCAGCTAAATAAAACCCGGCGTCCCACGAGCGGCACCGAAATGACTGGATCACGCACAGAGGCTTTTCCTTACAGAATGAGGAATGCAGTATCCCCTCTACTTGCACGCCATACTGAAGGAACCCACCGTGCTTCCCAAATTAAACGCCCCTAGGAATCATTTTACCAGCCACAGAGATGTGGCAGCTGATTAGCTGCAAACCAGCTCGGGATGGAAAAGACACCGTTCCCAAATAAGATGATGAAGAAACGTGGGGGGGCGGTCACCTAAAGTGGGATTTAAAGCCAGTGTGAGTGGACATTAGTGCCTACGTATAAGCTGTGAAATCTGTTCTTAACAACTCACTTTAGCCACCAACCAGCTAAGCAAATGCCAGCAAAGGAAAGAAAAGAAAAATAAAAACCATTAAGATGATGGAAAGGTACAGAAAGAAAACCAGAATGAAATGGAGCTCTTTTAACCTCAAGCAAGTCAGCCTGGAAGCTTGAGAGTAATTAGATGCAGGGAAAGAGAACGGAAAAAGGGAAAGGGAAGGGAAGAGTATCTAATCTAAGGCCCACTTCCATTAGCTGCGCCTTATTTTTCAGCATGGTATTGGCCTAGACCCTGGAAGTTTTTGCCTTTACAATCATTTTTGTATTTTAACACGTGATGAACCCACTACTAAGAGCACCTTACAAGCCTCACTGTCTGTACGCACCCACACCCGTACAACCCAATTACGGTCAGGAGGCCGTAGATCAGAGAGCACCAAGCACCGCTCAGAGGATGGGCGATAGGATGCATTGGCCATTTTAATTAACTTTCCCGCTGGGGATTGGCTGTTTATAGACACTGCAGTAAAATGCGTTCTTAATTTTTAAGACCTTAAAGACAATGAGGCAAAATTACAGCAAGCCATTGAGGCTGTCCCTAGAGACCAGGGCCACGGTGCCCGTCTCCCCAACGAGGAGGGCACCAGCCCAGCGGCGTTGCAGAGGGATGGGGTTTATGTGATACAGAGAATGTCTGAGGCCTGAGCAAATTTCTAACATTTCTGTTCAAAGGTCTTTTTTTTTTTACTGAATCTTATCTTAGTAAAGGCACTTGAGCAATCAGAAATAAAGCTGACTATTAATAATACTGCTTCCTTTTCTATTTTCCCTTCTCAAGAGAACGTAATCAAGGGAAATTTAATTGTTCATGAAAGACAACATCTGCATCATGTATCCATCACATTTCCTCTTGGAAAGTTTCCCAGTGCAGCTGTTCTCTTTGGTGTGCACCACCTTTATACTCGTCATTAATGAAGCTGATTTCGCTGTTAGAGGCCTGGAAGCTGTAGCGGGGGCGATATTTACGTCCAGAGCATCTGTGTTCGTTTTACAGGAGATGCAGTTCATCAAAAGCGGGCACAGATGACTAAACCAGCGGGCAAGGTGTGTTGACTTTTTATTTTATTTAACAGTAATGAAATGTAACAAGTGCACCAGAGGGATGCGTTTTCACAAGCAGACAAGCAGATGGGTGAAGAAATTTGACTTGCTATAAAAAGCTCGTAACTGCCGAGCGGCCTGAAAGGCTCCGCAGAAAGAGTTGTCTATATGGCAAAGTGTATTCTCCCGTCAAAGATCTCATGTCGTATGCGGCAGTGTCTCTGTCTCTCTCTGAGATTTTTGATCCTACAGGTGATGAGCCTTAAAGCATGGCTCCAGACCAAATTTTGGTCGAATCCCTCCAGATTCCCCTCAAACGCAGAGGTGGGTGGAGAGGGGAAGGGCAGGACAGAGGTTTAAACACAAATCGCTCATTCAGTTGATTTCATTGCCTCGTGACAATCATGTTCTTCTGATAAACTGTACCGCAGCATCAGAGATTCTCTAGTTTAGATGCCCCAAAATCCTATGCACACAGGAGGAGAGGTTAACACCAACCATCACCTGAAGGTCAGGCACACAGTCCAACCGATCCACAGCAAGCCAAAGCCAGGCTCTTCTCCCCATTTGCACTGCACTGGTCAGACAGATGTAGCCTTTCCATACCTTAAACTGGAGAAATTGTGGTCTCATGGAACGTGGTGGGACTTAGCTGTAAATCCATTCTGGGCTCTGCCTGTGTCTTATGTCTACGTCTGGGCCATACCTTGGGCCAGTGCTGAGATCGCCCCAACCTGCCGTGACTGTACTGCAGCTATGCTGCTAGATTTTAATGGGAAAAAAAACGCTTCAGACCCTTTGTAGTTGCGATCACTAAATCCTCCCAAGATACCTACACCAGGGCACCAGAGCAATGAAGACGCCAGCAGCTGAGCAAGAGGGAGCCGTAAGCAGAGGACCCCCCCATGCCGAGCTACCACCGGCCGCAGCCCCGGCAAACCGTTCCCCGCACGTACGCAGCGCACTAAACCCAAGTTTAACTTGCCCAAATCACAATCAATAAGACATTTCTGAAATTAGCTTCATTCAGAGGAAAGAAGGAAAATTAATTAGTGTTGCTTATCCCTCAGTGAGGGCTTACACTGAAGGCCCGGATCGATGCCTTTGAACACAGATGCCGAAAGTCAGGCTCGGCTCCCTGACAATGCCTGGCACCCCTAAAAGCCAGGCAGCTCACTACCCACCTCCCACGAGCTCTTCGTTGTACCAGAACGCTTGACTTGAGCGGCCATCGCCGTCAGCCTGCTTTGATGTCTTCAAGGCGCCAACCTGTTGCTTTGCTGCGCTCGAGCCTTTTGTCTTTGGGATTTCACATGCAAACCGATTTTCTTGGTTATTTGTGTTCATTTGCAAGAGGCACAAGTCCTCAAAAGCAGACACAGATGAACACTCCACTGCACATTGGGGCTTTTCCTTTTAATACCCACACAACATACCCAGCCAACTTGAAAGATGTGTGTTTATATCCAGTCAGCCAGATGGGCGCAAAAACCTGGTTTGCTATAAAAAGCGTATAGCTGCTGAAAATCTTAAGGATTTGCTGGAAGGACTCAGCTGTAACAAATCACGCCAGGGCACTAAAGAGATCGATCCTGCTTTGCCCAACTCTTGACTCAGCATTAGCTTTCCTACAGCCGGATTCGCAATCAGCACGGGGTGCCTACTAACTCCGGTCAGAGCTCACCCCTCCCCAACTGCCATTACCCTCTGCAATCCAAGTCCTTGCCTCGGTTACACCTTCTAGCGAGACGACAGCTCTCCAGGGCCTGAACCCCTGCGAAGGAGGGGGAGATGCTTCTGCCAGAAGACCTCATGTCGAAAGCTGGCGTCAGGCCTCCAGCCCACCCTGCGCTGGAGGAGCTGCCCACGCCATCCTGATGGCTTGCAGACCTCCCCAGCACACAGGGACAACCCCAGCTATCCCGGGGAGCCCCATTTCCACACTCCCTGACCTCACCTCCACCCAGAAGGGACTACTGGACTTTCTGCTTATTGCTAACATGGTTTGCAAGTACGATTCAAATGAACTTTTCCACGGGCTGCAACATCTCCCCATCATCCACAAGCAGAGCACACAGAATATCAATCTTTTAGCCTCCATGTACAAAACAAAACCTATTAGTAGTCTTTCACACCAAAAATGAGATCTGCAGAGACACAAAAGATGTCCAGGAGCTGCCAGGGGCTGTTAGCCCAGCTGAACTGGAAGCTCCTCGGAGCCAGCGAGCCCTCTCAAGGCACGGGGGAATGCCGTGCCTCTCCTCTATGTAGTTTTTCTCCTGCTTCAGGCGTACACAAATTATATCCTGACAGGGAAAAAAAATTGTTATTCACTTTATAATTTATGTTTTCTTGAAAGGAAGTTTTCCTATTTTTGGCTCTTTCTGCGTCCCTGGAAGCCTGCATCAGAAGGGGGTCAGGGCTCTCCAGCTATCCAGGCTTGAAGGGCAGATTTCGTCATGAAAACAAAATGTCTGGCCAGTGTAAATGAAAACAAGGCATACCCACCAAGAGACAGCAGAAATAATAAGCTGTGCAGATTGCCACTGCATTTTGACATTGTAATGTGATGGATACCCTTAAAAGCAGCTCAGAAGCAGCTTCGGCAGCCCTAAACACCAAGTGGTGCCAACGCCAGGCTCCCCGTTTCATGCCCCAGAGAGGAGTCGGCGTCCCCAAGGTCGAGGAGAAACACACTTCGCTGCTTTAAACCCCAGCAGCGATGACTCGAATCCATAAATCAGGTTGGGTTTTTTTTTTCCCCCCCCAGACCTGTGGGACTGCTCCAAGCATAATTAGGTTTTGGGTTTACAAAAAATACCAGCATCTGTTGCCTGTTCTGTGCACGCCGCCCGTCTGAGGGGACTGCTCCAGGCTCACGACAGCTTTTGTTCTCGCAAAAAGAGAAAACTTTGCTGAGCCTGGAGCACGGCTGCTGGCCTCGGGCCTCGGAGACTCGTGTCACGTGTGGGACTGGGAGCAGAGGCGGAGGAAGGAGGAGAGGAAGGGCATCGAACTCAGCGTGCCTCATCCTTTAGCTGGATTTAATTTAATGAGTCTCAGTTTAAATTAATACAGGGAAAATTCCCAATAACAGCTTCTGCCAACAATCCCATTACAAAATAACGCCAGCATAAAATAATCACAAACACATGCCTATCGCTCGCTTTAAAATCAGTTCCAAGAACGTAGAGATTGACCAAGCCCCTTGCTGATGAGCTGAAACGTCCTCTCATTCGGTGAAAAAGCTTTCCTTCCCCGTCCGGCCACAGAGGAAAACGTCGCAGTGATTCTACCCGAGCAGCACAGCCTTTAGCAAAACAGGGTGCTCAGCAGGGTGAGCAGAGGGGGACCCATCAGCTCTGTTCCTCCAGTCTCTGGAGGAGACTCTGGGCGAGCGTCTCGGTGACCACGGTGCCAGCATGGACCCGTGCTACCCCCACGGCACCCGGCGCGTTGCTTCCTCGAGAGCAGCAGGAGGGTACAAAAGGGCATAGCACAAACCCTGGGGCTGGGGAGGTGCTGAAGGCAGACTTTGGCTCTTTTTGATTGCTAACAAATATCAAAGACCAGAACATCTCATAGGGACTGCAGGTGACGGTCCCCGAACGCAGGATCGCAATGCAAACAGCGCTCTTCGTGGAGAGGTGCCAGCCCAGAAATTTCTATCCAAATCCAGCTGAACTTCTCATTACATTTCTGTTCCAAGCTTTAGAATTCCAGCTAATTCAGTGTTACTTGCATTTCCAGATAAGTGGCTCCAAGCAGTTCCTCTGGTTTCAAACCTGAAATTCTAACCCTGTTTGGACCTTGTACCTCCCTCTGCCCCCTCTCTGCACGGCAGCGCTGGAGCACAGCGCCCGAGCGCGACAGTGCCCTCCACTTCCTTCTCTGAAGCCCAGAAACACTTGGAGGAATTCCTTCTCCTGCTGCTTTGAAAGTGCCGATTCGCCTCCCCAGGACTGGAGGAGGTCCATTCCACACCCCCAGCATCTTTGGCGCAGGGGCACTAACCCATTAGGTGATTAGGCCGTGAGTAGCACTGGTTCTATCTCAGGGGGCTACGTACAGCCCGCCCAAACCCGAACACATCCTTAGGAATACATCACGGATGAGGGGATAGCTGTACAAGTGGAGTTAAGTTTAAAAAAAGCTGAATGGTGAAGAGGGAAGAGCCAGCTTAGCCACCCCGCTTCACACCACACTCAGTCCCAACGCGGGGATTTGATGAAGTTGATAAGGACACGCATTCCATGGCACAGGGGACTGGCAGGCACCAACATAGGCTCCATGCTGGCAGACAACAAGCGGCACGTCCTGAAAGCCATTCCCCGTCAGCCACTTCCCAACCAGGAGGGACACGAACAGCCCGGGGGCAGGAGCACCAGCCCTGGCTCTTCGCTGGAGCCAGGAGGAAAGAATCGCACCAAACCCAAATCGCGCCGCTGCGCCACGAAGCACGAGGTCCTGCAATCTCTGTCCCGGGGTGGGGCAGCACCCCTGCGAAAATAAAGCAAAATCTCCCCCAGACGGTGCCCAAAACCCTTCTTACGCTGCCACGCATGCAAGCGTGCAAAGCTGCTGGAGGCGCTGCCAGGCTCTGGTGGGCTTTCTGTCAGAGAGGCCGGAGCTTTGATACCAAAAGAACCGAGTCTGCAATTATACCATTTGTCTTTTTATTTTCTTATCTCCTTTTCTAAAAAAAAAAAAAAAAAAAAGGAGAAGAAAGAAATGTTTAAAACAACTTGATGAAGGATTGATTAAAAAGCGCCTTGAACTAAGAAGGGTAAAAAGCCATTAAGTGGACATGTAGAGGGAAAATTGCATAATGATGTGCTATATCTACATGATTAAGGAGTTAAAATGGACTATGAAAGGGAGGTAGAACTGAAGGCAAAAATAATAAGACTATTTCCAGCTCATTTCAAACAAGAAGCTGGCAACATGAGTTGTCAAACATTTCTGAGATCAAAAGATGAAAACCTACCTCCTGGGGCATTTGAAAAAATAAGAGAAACGTTTCTCCTTGCAGGAAGGAGGGCAACAGACACCAGGAATGAACATCACCCTCACTCAGGAAAATGCTGCTGGCCAGCATCCTTACACCCAGCGAGACCACAGGGGATTCACAACCGCAGATTGGAAAAAAGTCGCCACAGCTGCAACCCACCCCCCAAAAATTGTGCAGAAAAATGGGAAAAATAGATAAGACCACCCCAACCCCATTGTGCTGAGAGAGGCAAGCCTGGGTTAGACAGACCTGGTTGTCCTTAGCATGGCACAGTCCCACCCTGACAGTTTAAGGGGCAAAGCCGATTTGGGAATGACCTAGGATGGCCAGGAATAAGTGACAGCCAGCGCTCACCGCAGGGAGGGGCGGGCGATACCTTCGCTCCGTGATGTCCGTTGTGGGGCCGCTGAGCAAACCCTGGTGGGGAAGGGTGGGGGTTACTGCAGGCAGCCTGCGAGGTGCAGGCATGGTCACCGCTTTGATGGTCCCTTGACTTTCAGTACAAAGTGGTGAAGAGTTAAAACATTGTGAGAATAGCGCGAAATCCCCCACGGCGCCTCAGCGCTGGAGTGGTTCTCACGGTGCAGATGTAATTACCTTCTCCATCAGCCGGCCACCGGGGCTGCTCCGCGGAAGCAACCACCTCCTGCTCATTTTGAAGTGCTAATCTGGAAATTTTGTCAGAGACATTGAGATAAAATTAATTGAGGAGTCAGGGTCCAACTGTTACAGAGAGTGGCTCTGTTTTGAAAAAGCCCTTCTTCACCTCTAAGCCAGTCTAATATTGTTTAACTCTCCAGTACCAGCTACCCTGAATATATATATCAGGTCAAGAAATATCTTTTGGGGTTGTTTTTTAGGGGGTGAATATTGCCAGAAATAGCAATCCCAGGCTGGGCTCAGAAGCCCTTCAGCTCAAACACCATCAACTTCAGTGGAGTTTCCATGTTGAAGGACACGCAAGATCAAGCACACCCATCATTGTATAATACCACTCACGAAAGCACTTTCTGCTTCGGCGATAAATTGACAGCCATGAGAGGACCAACAGGGCACACACGTTATTGCACCACCGACCACAGGCTCAGCGTCGCTTTGTGCTTTACTGGGGCCGTAGGCACGGCTGGTTAGACCCCAAGGGCTGCCAAGACAGGCCGCTATCCCATGCTCCTACTCTGCCGTAAGCACCCAGTAAAGACATCAAAGCCCATGACTTCTTCTAAAAACAAGAAACCAGAACGTGAACGCTGCAAGTCCTACGGAAGCCGAAGCAACACGCCGAGCAGTTGAAAGCACCAAGGCCTTGGTAGCTCTAAGTCGTGAGACACGACAGAGGACGTAGGGCTAGCGCTTGATAAATCTCAAAATGCCTTGCTATAATCTTGTGCCTCCGTAAGTTACAGTCTTTAACATGACATTTTGATAACCATGGCTATTAAAACCAAATCAGCAAAAGAGGGAGGTATAAATCATGAGAAGAAGGAATGAGATTTTTTAGCTCCTCCTGGAGGAGCGTGGCCATGCTGGAATGCTGTAAAGAGCCTCTTCCTCCTTTTAGGAAATACCACAGCTACAGGATACCCGATTTTAGAAATCCTAACTGAAAAGAAAAGAAAAAAAAAAAAAAAAAAAAATCAAGCAAAGAACCACACTCTGACATCTCTGAAAAGAAAAGACCAAGAAGCACCCCGGTACCCTGAGATTACTAGTAGATTACTACTAGGTTTGTAATAGTAACTACAAGGTGATCTGAATTAATATAAATCGCAGAGATTTATGAGGCAGCATGAGTATTTCGGGGGATTTTTCCTTTACAAAACTTTATGAAGCCACTCAGAGGCAAAATGGAGCCCTGAAAAAGGATTGGGAGGGAAAAAAAAAAAGTATGTGAAGCATTGAGCACCTAAATGAGGACTTCCAGAAACCCAGCTGCAGTAAGGACCTTCAGCAACGCGTTAGATGAGTATTAGAGAAGGGTAAATATTGTCGTTAGCTGGCAGCGAACAACCGATAGGCTTTAGGGGCCTAGGAGGGGACGTAAACCCCCTTCGGTCTGGCACAGCCCCACAGCAGCAAAGCATCTGCAAGAAGAGTTCTGGCCATGCCAGCACTATCGCGCCCAGCGGCCGCAGGGGCTAATCTGGGGAGCACTGATTTCATCTTATGCACCCAAAATAAGCTCTGAGATAATACGATTTTCTAAGAGACACTTATGTGACAAAATGCTTGTTTCGTACCAGTCTGCTAGTAATTTTAAAACGTTGCTTTTTAATTTTAAATCTGCTCTCATCTCCAGTCTGAGGCCCTTTTGCAATCTTTCCTTTCTTTACTGCATGATCGATGCCATCTTGTGGTGGAAAAGTCCCCAGTCCCCCGATGGTTTTGCTCTCCTTTAATAGCCCAAATGACCCTGCCTCACTCAGTGTTGCAAGAGCGGTGGCTGCTTTCCAAACCTGAAGCTCTCCTCCGGGCTCCCAGCCTTCAGAACCGTATCCCCGTTAAACACGGAATGGTCCTCCCAGCACTGTGAAGTCAGCCGAGTGGGGGCTCTCAGAAAGCCAAACCGCACGCAGATTTCTTCCTCATTCATCACGAGGTCCCAAACCTGCACCCACGGTCCTTCCAGGGACAGCCTGCTCCGAAGCAGCTGCTTCCAGCACCCCCAGCTTTTATGTTAAACAACTCAATTTATTCTCTTTTGCTGAGCCTTTTGTTCCCAAACTCATTGCTCTCAGACATCCCCACTCTTGCCCTACTTTCAGTTTCTTTCAGAGAAAGCCAGCGCATCACGTGCGCCACTCGTGCATCTCTCTCTTTCCTCCCCCCTGTCACCTGGAGAGGTTTCACTCAGATTTTTCCTCAATTATCTTGCCAATGTACCAACCCCATCCATTTCACCGAAGTCTGGTCCTCCCTCCCTGTGACACGTGAGCATACCCCACCTCCAGCCAAAATGAACTGGTCCCTCCAGCTCTCCCACCCCATCCTCCCAGGCAATGGGTGCTGTGAAGCGTAACAGCTCCTGGCACCTTTTGGGTGATGTCCTGCAGAGGTGTGCTGGTGGACAGCACGACCAGGAGAGGCACACACGGCTCCAGCCCCCTCCCCAAACCCTTTTCTCCACGGCGTGCAATTACCCGTTGCTCCATTGGGCGTTAGGTACGTGTCCCAGCTCACAAGACGCTTGTCCTTGAGGGGTGTCAGACCATCTAGCGAGGTGGCCGTGCTCACCACCCACTCCAAAGCCTCTGTGGACCTTCTCAACTCAGAGCTACATCTCCTCAACCCCCGCAGGGGGTGATTTGCACCCCTCCTGCCCATACCCTCCTTCTCCACAGCTCCAGCCCCCGTAGCGGCCGGTACCCGAGTCAGGAGCATCGCGCTGAGCATCGCCGCAGCGAGCCAGGCTCTGCCGCTCACGGCACAGGCACAAGCAGAAGGGCACCCAGCCCTCGCCCGGAGGCGCGGGGCCAGGGCTCCCCAGGCCACCCTGAGCCTCCCCCAGCACCTCGGCTGGTGGGGCCGGAGAGGGGGATACGGTCAAGCCCAGCTCGGAGCAGTGCTGGCTCGGAGGGGAGGGAGCAGGAGCTGGGGATTTGCTGCTTTAGCTTTGCCCATCTAACAGGGGAGCTGCCAAGGAAGAGCTTGAGAACCTGGGATCTGCCGACCTCAGGGATCTCCTCCAGGCTTCAGAAAGCCTCTGGATTTGCCTCTCAGCTGCATGGGCTGGATTTTGCTGTCCCAGTATAAGCCAGACGAGCCATTTGCCTATCAACCAGCAAAAGCTGAGTAACACCAGGAGTAAAAACCTCGTCAGATGAATGACAATAACAGAGACAACATTTCTTCATTTCCAAGTCCTGCTTCTTAACGAAGCTCCTGGATACCAGCGGAGAATCCGGAAGGCAGGACAGCATTTGCAGCGCTTCCCTCTGGAGCACTGGCGTCCCCACCAGGGGGAACATTTCTGGCTGTGCTAAAATTCACACGTAGCTGATGACCACGAGCCAGCAGCTCCCGGCCGGCGTCTCCACCAGGGCTGCCTGCTGTCCCCGGCACAAGGGATGGCACAGCCAAAACAGACCAGGCACTCACCCGCCTTGGGGACACCCCCACCCTTCCCAGGGGCCCGAGCAAATCTGTTTCTGGGCTTCAGGTTGCAGAAACGCCAGGTTTTTCTGAACAAGTCCCACTAACTACGCCTACCTGCCTTGTGACAGATAAGGAGCAGGGGGGAATCTCGTTATGTTCTCTTTTCTTCTCATTTAATTTGCTGTTGCTTTATTAAGTATTGGATTTTGGTTTGTATAAAGGTAAACAATGTTATCGCACAAATCTTAATCTTATAATTGCAGCCTCACTGAAATGACTTGATGATCAGCCTCTAGGCATAACGCTCATCTCTAATATACCTTAATTATCGTCAGATTCATTAATTTCATCCATCGTCTCCGTGCTAAAACACTGCATGGTTAAAGGCAACATTTAGCAACATTCAGAATATTGGCAAGGTTTCCCATTCTCTGCAAGAGCAACGTGACACCGAGAGGATCAAGAAGTTGATTATTTTTTTCCTTTAAATCCTGGACACGTTGAGGCAATAGCTAAATTAAAAAATATTAGTACTTAATTATTTAATCATAATTTTGGTGCATGCAGGGGGGCCCGGAAGGGAAGGATGGGAACCAGCCATCGAGGGTACGGGCTCGGGAGGAGCTGCCTCCAGCCGACACGGCCAGTGAACCCAGGCAGGGCAAAGCCATCGCGGCAAGGCTGGCACGCTCTGCCCAAGCCTCCCAGGGGACGCTCATCAAATTATCGCTCGTTAGAGCTGTGACAGTAAAATGGGGGGGCCTCCCCGGGCTGCCTGGAACAGTGCTGGTGGCCAGGGGCTCCCCGCTCAGCCCCCAGGGCTCCTGCTCACGGGCGTCCCTGCCAGGCTTCATCAGCCAGCGACTCCCACCCATAGTAAATCCTGGGCCGCCAAATCCTGGGCCGCCAAATCCTGGGCCGCCAA
>JADKXX010005110.1:0-52331 GCA_017310255.1 Butorides virescens
GGGGGGGTCCCAGCACTTATTCTTCTTCCAGCTAAAGTTACTAGGGAGGGAGAGAAAAGGCACAACGGGGAAAACAGAAGCCTTCCCCAGGACCTCACACAAAAACCAGCACCAACAACAGCCAAACGCCCGCCTCCTCTGCAGCACGAGGGGCTGGCCTCCGCCTCTACCCACGCAACACCCCTAACCTGCTGCTCCGAGCTTCCACCCCTTTTGCACGTACCTCTTCTCCTGCAGCTTCGTCCTCTTTGGAGCCCTTCATGGTGGACACCGCTTTCCATGACCTCCACCACAGCAACTCCCACAGCAACTTCAGCAGGTGGGACAAGGTCTTTGGGACCCACAGGGAGCATGGGGCGTTTCTCACAAAGAAAAAGCAGAAGGAAACCCCAAAAAGTGTCCCCTGCGCAGAGCAGCCAGGGAAGGAGCAGGGCTGCCTGGGAGCAGAGCAGCCAACACCCACAACTTGAACCAACTGAGCACCGTCAAGATTTAAGGCCTCAGGCAGGTGTTCCTGATTTAAGTAATTCACTCCCACCTGGCTTCCCACTTTTTATTTTTTTGTTAGGAGGCACCTCCCCAGCACAGCACCTGCAGCCCCTGCTTGTTGCCCACAGCCACCAGGGTCAATCCCAGCCGCAGCCATTTTAACCATTCAGTTACCGGTGCCCCAAGCCTCAGTCTTCCCATCACGCTGAGCGACTACTTTGCTCTCAGAATTTGTGTCAATCTGTATATTAATAAACATTGGGTTTAACTAAGAATACCAAAACAATCTTTATTTTCTCATTAGGTCAGTCAGACGATTCCCAATATCTCAGGTGAGGCTCGTTTTACATTTGAGATACAGCTACTAAACCCAGCACGTGTAACCGGTAACTGGGCTGGGTTTGAGACGTTCCAGTTCCTAAGGACACGCACAAGTCCATCCACGCTCGGGGCCCTTGTAAGCCACCAACCTTTTAAACCTCCTTTTGCTTGTGCCCCATCCACTGGGTCAAGCCTGGACCACAGTGCACCCCGGCAGACCCAGGCTAAGGCGTAGCCTGCAGCCTTTGCTCCTTGCAAAGCCTGGTCTAAGGGGGGTTTTAAGGCCCACAGAGGAGAAGACAAAGCAAGCGAGGCACGGCCCACCGACCCCAAAGGGCCCTGTCGCCTGTTAGGGTGTCCTGGCAGGTCGTGGTCAGACGGGGGGGCAAAGGGAGAAGAAGCACTCGGAGTCACAGCCGGCCAGTGCTTTCCTAACATGGGGTCGGGCAGTGGGGACATGTCCTAAAATCTTAGAAACTCATTTAGTGCAAGAGCCCTCAGCCTTGTCTGAACTTGGAAAGGCAATTTAGACAAAATCTAACGCTCCTGGAATGGTTTTATGACGGTCACCTCTCCAAGTACCCACAACCCAAGTGTCCCAGGCTCTTTCCCATTAGCCCACAAGTTAGCCGCAGCTTAGCAGCAGCATTTTTCCCGCTAACCAAGGTCTGTTATCCCTGCGGGGCTGTTAGTGAGACAGCATTGAAGAGGGAGTGTGATGGAAAGGACGAGAAGGACATGCAAAACTAACACCTAAACCTCTTCCGCTTTGGAGAAGAAGAACAGCTCCTCTGGGCCAGGCCTTGCTCAGCCCTTAACGGGGGCAGCTTAGCAGAGCCTGCGCGGGTGGCAACGGAGGGCCGGGGAGGAGAAGGCTCATGGTGACAGAGTTCGTAAATCGGGGCCAGATCAAACGCATTGAGCTCCTGCAGCGGTGCCGATTAAATCTCATTCAGCTGGCTGAGCAAGAATGTTAACATCAATCACTTCTCCAAACTCCCCAGACTCTTCGGTGTCCCTCAGTAGTTCAGTGATCCCGTGCTTGTCCGCAGCGCAGAATAACGCTGCACGAAGCAGGATCAGTCACCGAGCACCCGCGGGATGCTCCAGGAGCCCCTGCCTGGCTCATGGCAACGTTTCTGCAATGGTCCTGTGCCTCCTACAGGCTGGTTTTGGACAGAAGCATCCAATAGATTTTTTTTTTTTAATTGCAATTATTCTTTGCCGTCACACAGCACCCTCAGCACAGCCACAGGACAAGCTGCCAGCCAGGGGAGAAGCAATTTTGCCTTCCAGAGCCACCACACCCACATCCCATCTCCAGGCCCTATCATCACTGCTTGGGAAAAGGAGGTTCTGTGCAGACTTCCCACCACAGTTCAGGGTGTGGGGATGCAGGGAATCCCCCTTGGGCCGTATTTATTCATTCAGGTCTACAATTAAATAGGTTCAGCTTTTATCACGTCTGCAGTTTCCGTAGCTGAGGTGGCTTCCTGCCCTACCTTCGGTTCTGCTTCCAGGTGACTCAGGTGCCAACTTACGGGGCATCGCTGCGGTGGAAGAGGCGTACCTCATCCGGGGTTATCTCAAAACGCCTGCTCCCCAGCAAAAAGGGGGAGCTGGTTTTCTGAGCTGGAGAAACGTGTGGGCGCAAGGGGTCTGCACAACAGGAGTGAGCATCACCCCCGAGAAGTTCAGGGGATCAGCTTGCTTGTTCGAAGGGCATTTAGGGCGGTTGGGTTGGGGACCAGGGCTGCTCCGCCACACAACCCCCCCGGGGGAGTTGTCCCCACGTTTCCTTTCCTGTGCCTTTCCTCGCTGCAAAAGCGTGGCTCTTCCGAGCGGATGGGACAAGGTGGGAGACACCACAAGGGGGAAATTTGGGGTGCCACACGTGCCAAAGGATTAAAATGTCGGATGTAAAAAGAAAAAACAACAATAATAGAAAAAAAAATCAGGCAGCAAAATCAAGGTAGCGTGATCTCTTCCTGCATTGCAAAGGATTTTCTTCAGCCGCAGCTTCGTAGGTTGTAGATTTATCAGTTTAAACAGGAATAAAAAGGGGGCGACTGCGAGGGAGACGGGTGATTTTGAAATAAAATAAGGAGGAGCCGCCCAGTCCCCAGCTGCACAGAGCAACCCACCGCACGTCGGGACCTGTGCTCGTCAGGCAAGCAAACACCGGGGGCCCAGGCGGTAACTTTGATGTCACCCATAGGTGCGAGGGGATTTCTACAAACCCAGGGAGCTGGGTGAGCCGTGGGGCGAGCAGGGGGCCGAGGGAGTCGCGCTGCCTGATGAAGGCGTTGATCTTCCCAGGGCGTAGGAAAGGCGTTGCTGTACGGCGTTGTTCAGAAACGCCAGCCCCTGGGGTAAACTCTTTATTCATCCCCGTGCGTTCATGAAGGGGTTCAGCCTTCTGCCCCCAGCGCCCCCGACCAGGGGCTCTCCCGCCCCCCCCCCAGCACCCAAACCTCCCCGCACACGGAGCGGCGCAGGCGCCGGGGCAGCAGCTCCTCCAGCACCGGGACCGGCCCCCCCTCAAAGGGCACAGAGCAAACCCAGGGCTCGGATTTGCTGGAGTTCAAGAGGGGGAAAAAAAGCCACGGGGAGCGAGGAGATCGTTCCTCGCTGTCAGAAGCAGAGGAAGTCCAAACAGGCCCAGAAGAGTGTCATTCGTCCAGTTTTTATTCAAATCAAAGGGGAACCACAACGTGATTTTCTTTTATTATATAAATACGCCAGTGAAGAACATTCCTGGAGTCGCCCGTCGCACCAGACAAGAGAGCTGTCACGAGAATTACTTTGCAAAGTTCTTGGTCCTTCACACTCATGCAAAAAATCTTTAATTTAAAAAAATGCACTTAAACAGTCAACGGGCTCATTACGTTGTACTGTCAGCCACTGAACCAGCAAAGTCTGCTTTACAAAACCAAAGGATTTCACACCCAGGCAAATTATTTCACAATCGTCCATTTTTCTCAAAGGGTTTTTGATACATAAAATATACAAATTAAAATTCTCAATATTTATTTATTGTCACGGTAGAGGAAAATAATTTATAAACCCATAAAGAGAGATAAGGGCAGAGGCAAGAAGTCAAGCCGCTCCTTTCCAGCCCGTCACGTCCAACACCCCCCCAAACGCCGCAGCCTTGAGCAACATCCTACGCCCCTGTGAAGGTGACTGGGGGCACGACGCTCAGCCAAGGGGGCAACGGCTTTGGTACCACGCGTTATCAGTAACAGCTCCCAAGGTTAAAAACGAGCTGCACCTACCCCAGGCGCTCACTCCATGAACAGGCACCGCCCGTAGCCGCAGAGGGAGAATTCGGGTCCCCGGGCACCGCAGACAAGAGAACAGTTCTGAGCTTCCATGGCGGGGCCATGCAAACGCTGCCAAGTACGTTGATGGTAATTACAGTGCTGCACACATCTGTACAAAAAAAGTGTTTGGATAGACTGAATGAACTGAAAATTGGTTCTAATCACCCCCAATTTATCTATTAGGCACGAATGGGAAAGATGGACTCGATTCAAACTTGTTTAACCAACAGACTGCTCGAGGCAAACCCATCTTGCCTTACGTGCCCGGCAGCGCGCGCACCCACGGGCGACGCCGTTGGGTTTTGCGGGTGCGCGTCCCCGGGGTGCGTCCTCCACAAGAGCAAAGTCACCTCGGGGAAACCCACGGCCAGAATCCCCCAGGGGGTGGGCACACGGAGGCCCCCAAAAAGAGCCGACAACAGGAGAGAGCTGAGGAAAGCCTTCAGATCCGCCATGGACCACGGCGAGGAAGGGGCCCGAGCTCTGCAATAACGTCACGGGTTTGGCAGCCCGGGGCGTTGGCACGCGCGCCGCTGCCTGCACGGCGTCCTCCATCTTCCAGCAGCACCGTGCTCGTGCAGGAGACAAAAAAACGAAACCGCGGGGAGGGAGACGGCCCGGCCGCCCCGCTGAGCGGGGAGCAAACGCACGGCGCGGGGCGACGGAATCCGAGCGCTGAAAGTGCTGTAAAGGAACCGACAACCCAATGGCGCTGGTGACTGAGGTGGGGATTTATCTCATCACGCTGAGCCCAAGGCTGCCCCTCGAGCATGTCCGAATCAAGCCACGAGCTACCCCAGATCTTCATCGCAACATTTAATCTCTTGTACAGAAAACACATGGATTCACACCTACGTCGTGGCCAGCAAAAACCGCACTGGAGCGTAAGGATTAGATCCAGAATTTAACCCAAGTGTCACTGACGGCCATAAAAAGCAATCCAAAAAATTATTTAAAATTGTCTTATAAAAATATTTACAGTCACATTTGTTAGCGCTAATGCTACGTTTTCAGTCCTAGAAAAAGGCAATCTATCTTCGAAGGATCCGGCTCAGGTGCTCAGAATTAACCACACAAACATGAAGCCACACGCCAAGACAGACAAATCCAAGAAGCGTTTCCGGGGGGGTGCAGCTGGCTCGTCCCGGGTCACGGCTGTTCCTATTGCATAGCTGGAAAACGAGGTCACTGGGCTTGCATAACCCTGCGCCGCCTGAGAGGGAGAGGAAGAAACGCGCGTTTGCCGCGGGGGAGAAGGGCCCACAGCCAGCATCGCCGCCGCGCCTCCCCGCCAGGGCTGCGGGCCCCAGCCCCGGCCAGCAACCCGCAGGTCCGGGGCCGCCGGGGGCAGAAATGCCATTTGACAACAGCAAAAAACCACCAGAAAGTGTTTTCCTTGTAAGCAAGGGAGGTTTATAAAGAGACGTAGAGCAGGGGAAAAATTATCCGGCTCTCATGCCAACTCGCCTCCCGCGACGTCTGACAAGCAGGGCACGTTTCCAGCTTGCGTCTCTCCAGCGCTGGCCACCAGGGCTTCCTCCCCAGGCCACATGGACCCCCGGTCTCTGGGTGACCTGGTCCCATGTCAGCCTTGCTCCTGCGCCGCCACCAGTGCGAGGGGGGCAGCTGGGAGCCGAGCTGGAGCTGGGCTCTAGAGCAGCGACTGAGGCTTTACGTTCCCCGTGCCTCCACCAGAGGGAACGAGGGCCACGTGTGCCCGAGTGCTGGCCCAGCCTTGCCCAGCCACCTCCGTCTAACACGAGGTGCTGACTCTGACCAAAACGCTTTCCCTCTCCCCTTTCACCCTCGATTCCCGCAGGCTGCATGAAAGGGGAAAAAAACCTTCCGGTGTTTGCTTTTGGGGCAGCGAATTGGAGCCAGTCCCAACCAAGGCATCGCCTTGCTCACGGCCCTGTGCAGATGCATCCCAGGACTCCGACCCGAAGGTGGGAATATGTTCCCACCAGCCTCAACAGCTTTTACAGCAAGCAACGCCTCGTGGAAGAGCAGCGTGTCCTGCTACCGCCTTGGCACGTTTCACCGCAGACTGTATGAACCCAAAGCAAAAGGCTTGGAGGGGTTGATAGAAAAGACTCATTTTTCTTTTAATTATTCTTTTCAAAACCTCCGAGCTGACACACGATGGCAGGGTAGACATCGAGACTAATGCTGCCATTTCTTTGGACAGTCTGCTTTTGGTTGTAGAATCAAGAGCCTCCAAAGCAGAGGGGGTGCTCCCCAGCGCTCCCCACGACGTCGCAGCCCCCTCCACGGGAGGTGACGCAGTGAGCGGGCACCCATCTGACCAGGGCCACCTCAACTCCAGCACTGAACATCGACTTATTTACAGAAATAACCCGCTCCTCTACAAAACCTGCACACAGTGATGTAGCCTCAGATCCCCCTGAAATGAGTTTTTAAGGATTTTTCTTTTCTGCTGTAGAAGGCCCCATGGAATCTTTTCGATAGGAGCTCTACGGAGAAAGAAACCAGCAGAACAACAGCGGTGGGTGCTGGAGCTCAACAGCAACGCGGGCAGGTTCTGTCCCGCAGGCCAGCTGCCCACTACGAAAAGGCTCAGCTCATCTACAGAGGGGAAAACAAAAGAAAAAAAAAAAAAAAAAAAAAAAAAAGGAGGGAAAATATATTTGTTCATTAGTTCTCTTTAGCTGGGGAGTCTTTTGGGCATCCACCCCTGTGTGCAGAAGCATTCCAGAGCTCACGAGGAGACACGAGAAGGTATTTTAGAGTCAAACATCTTGAACAGAAAGCCTTAAGAACTTGGGATGGAAGCAACACAGCTACGTTACAGCTGGATCCAGATTCGTCTGTTCGGAATGATCTTCGGAATCCTTCACGCCAACAGAGGAGCGCCTTCAGTGCGGGCGAGACGAGAGCAGCGACGGCAGCGATCAGTTGGTCTCCATGCTCTGAAGCACCTGCAGGTATTTCACCTCGCTCGTTGGTCGCTGCTTGGGCGGCGGAGCCTCCTCGCTGCACGCGACGTCTCCAGGCCAGCGGCACCGCCGGGTATTTCACATCGAAACGCCGGGTTGTGAAACGGCACCGAGATGCTGGGCAGAGCTGGGGCTGGGCCCTCGGCGCAGCCGAAAGGCGTGGGCTGGGCGCGAGCAGCGTCTGTCCCACGGGAGCCACAAACCCCGGGGGAGCAGCACACGTCGGGGGGGGGGCACGAAGCTCCGTGTGGCTCGGGCGACGGCAGCCCCAGGGAAGGCACCGCCCAGCAGGTCCCAGCACAGACAGCAAACAGCATTCATGGCACGTAGGAAAAAAAAAAATAAAAAAATCACATGGCATTTATTTCTCCACCGCACGACAAGCATTTCAGGGACAGGTACAGCAGTCCAGCGGCATATACAAACGCACGACTGCGACAGCGTCACACTCAAGCCAGAGCACCCTGTGCCGGTCCGTTTCTGCTCTTCTCCGTGGGTTCTCAGAAGCTTCCACTGCCAGGAGTGGAGCCTGCCCTCCAGGCACGGAGAGCCAACGCTTCCGCCGCTAACGTGCGCGGAGCATCAGCAGCGAAGAAACCCAGCAGCGCTCGTTTTTACTCACGTGCCCAAACGTAGCAGTTCTGTTTCACACAAGGAATCCCGTGCCTGCAGTCCAGGCACGGCGTTTTATCTCGGGACGCCAGCCACTGAGGAGAACGGTTGATTGCACCACGGACAACAAGCAACACCTCGTGCCTAGCAGGGCACACGGCCCCAGCGGGATTTTCGCTTTGCTACGCGATCCAGGGCAGAGCAGATGATGTTTGTCACGCATCGCTTGTCATGCTAAGACGTGAACAGCAATGGGATGGGTCAAGGCGGAGGCCGCTCGTCTTCCCAACGCCACCCAGCTGGATCCACTTCACTTCTGCTCCTCGCGGGGGCTCGGTCGCGTGTCACAACGGTTTGTGAATCACAGCCACGCCTGTGGTAAGAGCGGACAGACAGACAGACAGACACAGCTATCGTAGGAGCAGCTCCTGGCTTGCGGTGTGGCTAAGGTCACCCTGCAAAGCCAAGGACCAGCAGCAGGCTAGCAGAGAGAGAGAGGCGCCCACTATTTCTAGGAGAGGTTCCTCTACTGAAAGCCACAGAAAGCATGCAAAAATAGAGGATTAAAGCCTCAGGAGGCCCAGAACTTGAGTTTATGAATGACCCCCGCTGTTGCCAGCTCTCCCACCGACTGTTTACCTGCGTAACTCCTCCCCGTGCTCATGCTGGTTGGCAATAACGTCCACTTGTCCGTGATGGGGTTGTAGTATTCCACCGAGGCCAAATTACAGGAACCGTCGTCTCCTCCCACCACGTAGAGGAGACCGTTCACCGCACACACACCTCGAGGCAGAGCGCAGCTGGTTAGACACGGGCTAACGCGTCCCCCACCACCTTCCCGTTCGCTCCCAGGCAGACACCTCACCTCCCATTTTTATCACTTCTCACCACGCTGATCACCGGCATCACCAGCGCGTCACTCGCCGTAAAAACCGCACGCGCAACTGCAGCCGCACACCGCAGGAAGGCTTGCTGTGCTTACCTGCGTTTCTTCTGCACATGTTCATGTCTGCTACTTGCTTCCAGGTGTTGGTTCCTGGATCGTAGACTTCCACACTCTTCCTCACTAAGGGCCCGTCGTGGCCCCCGGTAGCGTACAGCAGCCCGCTGAGAACACCAACACCTGCCCAACAGAGCCAGCGTTAGCCAAAACGGACACGGTCCCTGGGTCTTCCACTGGGTATTGCCTCGGCCTCTCCAAGGCATTCCCAAAACACGAGCCACATGGGCCTCGAGCTCACCTGGGACACGGTCAACTCTCCACCCAACCACCACGTGGCACTGCAGCAGGCCTGCGCGGTAATGCCGGGCAGACGTCCCACCTTTCAGGGCTGTGCCCCTTCTCAGGTCTACCCGAGATCAATACTCCAGTCCCACAACATTCCTCTGCCTTTATTCGGTCTCTTTGGACCAACTTGACCTCTCTTCCCTTTACCTCCCTCACCACTCACTGCACCCACCCCACCTCATCCCTATCTGCCCAGTCTTTTCTACCACGGGGCCCTTTGCTTTCAGCATGATTCCCGCTTCCAGGAGCTTTGGGTTTGCTTTTCCTGCTGCCTTTGTGCCACATGGCTTCATCCCTTGGGCACTCTTCCTCTTCTCAACAACTTGCTGGCTCCAGTCGTTGAGGCTGCCACTGGGTTCCTCTCCCCCCACTCCTGCCCCCAAACACGGCAGCAGCACTTGGCACAGACAAGGTGCCTCCAAGGCCACTTCCACAGGCCCCTGGCTCAACCTCTGGGAATGACAGGGATCTGAAGGGTGCTTCTGCCTAATATTAAGAAAATTAATTAAAGTGTTCACCAATCCATGAGAGTTAAAACTTCCAGCAACATATCTTCGCTAATAGGTTCAAAGGCCTCTATTAAAATTAACAAGGTGGGAAGTTAGTAAAACAGAAACATAGATCTGAACTGCATCATTTCAACCACGGGCAACCATCAGGATGGCCCCCGTGCCCTGTGGATGGACTCGTGCTGAAGATTGAGGGAAAGGCAGGGAGCTGGAAAGGCCAGCACAGGGAGGAGCGGGGCCCTGCCAGCGTGAAACCGATGGGGCTTCAGGTTGGCCCCTGTGCCCGTTCCTTTCCCATTTGCCATGTGCAGAGGGAAAGGAGAGCACAGGAGCTGGAGAGCAGGGACCATCCAGGCTCGGCAGCTCCCATGCCACGGGAACATCTCCTGATGGTTTGTCACATCCCAAAAATATGACGTGTCCCATTGCTCCGAGTCTGGCCATGGTCAGTAGGAGCATGGACCACAGCAGCCACCGTGCTCCACCTGCGGGACAGCAGCATGAGGTGGGGAGGGAAACCATCTGAGCATTAGTGCTCCTCCCTCACCCAAAATGGGGCCAGCACCTAACTGAGACTGACTGATGAATTAAAACCCCAGCAGGGGCACCACCGTTTGGGGGAGAGGAACGCTGCCACAAGCCTACCACCGTCACCTCTCTCTTCTCCAGATTTTCTTAGCTTGCTGCTGCTGGGTTTGGCTTTGACCAACCATGTCCTGCTGCACCAAGAGGTGCTGAAATCCCAGCATGACACTGGGATTCACGGTTCATCTCTGGAGACCTCTGGTAATCAATCTCTAACTGCCATAAATACCCACCCCACTGGGTGAAATTCTCAGTCTGGTTGAGGTACTCCAACGCCCACCATCTAAGAAGAGCAGAACACGTCCCAGTATACGTCCTGACCCCAAAGCTGGTGCCTCCCAGTTGACTGGGGAATGGGAACTCATTTAACTGGTGAGGAAAGCCCACCACGTCTGAGCCCAGCAGCCCGGGTTTGCAGCACCTTGGCACTTGACTATACTCAGCTGTTGGCAAAAATTTTACACTTTTAAGAAATAATTTAATTGGTAAACTGACTTAAGCGAGTAGAGAGTGAAAGAGTTGGAAACACTCTAAGGCTTCTCCCCCTAAAACTGCCTTCCTGCGCGGCGATGCCGGGCACAGACGGACGGGGAAGCCCAGCAAACCCAGGAGGGCCAGCGCCCGCGCATCCACACAGCCCCACTGCTGGACTGGGGTGACCCTGGGGACGTGGGGCCACGTCCTCACCTCCGCTAGATGTCAGCATCGGGACGGCAACGCCGGCAGCTCTGGGCACGGCTTCGTTCATGGAGCTGGACGACAGCCAGACCACGCTGCCAGACCACGCTGCGGCTGCACTGGGGACGAGCGCACTGGGCAGCCCCCCCCGGAGCCTGCTGGAGGGGTGGCTGGGTGACAACCACAACTTGAGGAGCTCAGCGTTCAGGTTGGGCACGGAAAATCGCAAGGCTCCTTGGCAGGCAAGCAAGAGCATTCCTAACACCGGCCTTGCCACGGGGAGATGCAATTGCAAAGCAGTGCTCAGAGCGTTTCAAACAAAGAAAACCCCCTAAAATCCATCTCGCTACAGGCACGCGCTCCAGCGTGCCGTCAGCACCACGAGATTCTCATTCTGTTCTCCTAGGAGGTTGCGCTGGGCGAGGTGTCAGCATCAAGCAGATGCTAAAAATCTCTTCAACTGAATTCAAACCAAGGGTGCGTGGCCACATTCGCCTCACCCGAGCTACAGAGAAGATATCAAAGCGAGGACAGGCAGGCGGCGTGCAGAGCACGGGCTGAATTCCCTGAATTCCCACCGCAGCTGAGCCGCCAGCGCCGTTTCAGCCACCGGCCAAGGGCAGCCCCTGGGCTTGGTGGCCTCTGGGCAAGTGCCCTTTGGCTGTGGGAAAGCGAGAACCGCGCAGTTCGACATCAGGGCGGACCCGCTGCACGTGCTGAGAACAGGGCCAGTGCTGGCACTTTCCTTTTCATAGGATTTTAAAGGCAGTGGGCAGAGATTTTACCCCTTTCAGAGAGGAACGGCCCCAGAGAGGACAAGTCCCTACCTGGCCGAGTCTCACGTCGTAAGTTAGGAATCACCAAGCCTGGAACACAATCCTTTTTACGCGTCCTCTCCTCTAATCCTCCAGATCACCCACTCTTGCCAGCAGAAGGTACGCTAAAAACTAACTTAGCAGGGGCAATCTGAGCTGAATTTTGTTACCTTGACTTGGCCTGCACGTCCCCCAGGGCAGATGTGCTTTGTGCTGCAAAGCACCCACTGGGTGCTTGGAGAGAGGATCCAAAAGGCGAATCCATCTGGCAGCCCCCAAATGATAGGGGAGCGGAGGCGCAGCGTGGCTCTCCAGCCCCCGGCTGAGCCTGCAGCTGGCGATTTGGGAAGAGAACTCTCTGCTTACGAGTGAGATGCATCTGTTAGCGAGGCTACTTAGAAACACGGAACATTATTCCATTAATCCAGAAATTAATTTCAATTTGGCAGATTTTAACTAAGTCAGGAGAGCTGCTGAGAGCTTCCAAGCAATTACTTTTTTCCCCCCTCATGGGAAGGAAGGGGAAATAACGGGTTGCACTTGCCAGCCCAGCAATGCCACAACACTTCTCCTTCCTTTCCGTGAGCAGAGAGGAGAACCCAGGGATCATCCACGCTTAAGAACACGTCTCGGAGCCAGTACCTGCCCCGCTGCGCCGGGTGCTCATGTCGGCTACGTAGGTCCACTCGTTGGTGGCTGGGTTGTACTGCTCGACGGTACTAAGGCACTGGCGGGACGCTCCGTCGTATCCGCCCACGGCATAGAGCTTCCCTGGAAGAGACACACAGTGGGTTGGCGTCACGGCCGCGGCTGCTTCACCTTACCATCACGCCTGAGGGCCCCAGGTGAGGACAGACCCAGCTGAGGGAGGCCCTGGGAGACCTGCTGGGATATCTGGGGAAAATCCTACCGAAAGGGCCTGAAGGTAACTCGCAGGCAGGCGGGAGGGTTGTTAAAGCTGTTAAAGGTGTCAGCTAAGACAAGGAAATACAGGACACGACGGCTTAATCAGAAGGCAAAAGCCCAGAGGGTTTTCCAAACGACCTGTTGGCCCAGGAGAAGAGGCAACATAGAATCATCATAGAATGTTTTGGGTTGGAAGGGACCACTAGAGGTCATCGAGTCCAACCCCCAACATCAAAGCACGTTCTGCTCATCGAGTGTTTCCTCCTGCTCAGGAGCCACGAGGCAAAGTGTGCTGTCCAAGGTCGATACCGCACATTAATCACAACACCACACGAGCAATAAATAGGCAACAGCCTCTTCGGTTGACATCATACCTGCGTGGAAACCTAGACCTGATTTTGGAGAACCCGGGCCAAACGAAAACCCGCCGATGCTGCCCGCGCAGCCGAGGCCAGCCCGCTCACTCGGGCCAAGGGGTCACGACATGGAAGATACCGCAGGAGACCCCCGCAGCGAGGGGGACCCGGCCCTCCCTGCCTCAACCCGAGGGAAGCTGGGCGACACGCGCCTAGGGAGACCGGGAAAACACAGTCAGACACCACGGGACTGCACCACACACGAAATGTGGCCGATGCTCCGCACGCCCCCCGTGCTCAGGCCTGCCCGCCAGCCCCCCCAGCCCCCCGTGCCAGCCCCCCCAGCCCACCCTGCAGCGAGGCAGGGAACCCCCTGGGCACAGAGGGTTTTGCTGGGTTTCTTTACTAGACCACCTAGCACAAAGGCGTTCTGGTTCTAGACCAGGCCTCCTAGGCACTGCAACAACCATCAATGCACTTCAACAAGCACGTAGGAAAATCCTAACCCAAATTTTTGTACAACCCCCCCGAATAAGACCAATTTTCAGACCATGACTGCAGAGCCTGGCCACAAATGAGCTATGCAATCCTTTATCACGTGAGACTCCCACCAGCAGTTGTCATCTACACTCTTACTCTTTTCCATCCTCCTATTTGCTTGATGTCTGCAAGGCTCAAAGACCAGGCCAGCTCTTTTCTTTCCCGTGGTCCTGCCTCTGAGCCCTCTTCTCCCTCAGCTCCGCTCATGCCTTCCTCGGCCCGCGGTCACTAGGAGAGGTTTTGCAAGGATCAGGTTCACGACTGCGCTCCCTCTGCACCTTCCTAGCTCCAGAAACATTTCAAACTCCTATTTGCGCTGTTGTTTCAACCTGCCTGGTGTTGCTCAATGAATCAAGGTGAGCGTGCCAGACAGAGCAAGGCAAGATAAAGTTCCCTGGTTGGCATAAATTCTTCGATACTTTCAGCACCCGCAGACATCAGATCGATCTTCATCACCTCCAGATGAACAACACTGGATTAACTGCAGGCTGCAGCTTGTTCCCTACACCAAACGATGAGCTCTTCTTCCCCATCACAGGCCCTCTGCTTTGTTTTTCATCACGGACTCCAACACGTGCAACGCTTACTTGCACTTTCAAACAAAGCAAAGGAAAAGGATTTCCCACGTCCCAGGTAGAAAATCTGCCCCTAGAAAGGCGTCTCTCGGGTATGTTCTTCATATTTGTTCCACATTCAGGTGACCGACCCACTTCAGCAAATCCCACTCGCTACCAGCAGCCCAGCGCTTCACAAGCAGGGGCCAATTTTGAAGGAAACGCTTCTTCAACACGCAAATTTAGCACAACCGCCGCTACTGAGTCTGACTTTACCTCCCTCCCTCTTCTCACGTAAACACATTCCGTGTATTTCCCACGCACACGGGTCAAACCGAGCCCCTTCTCAGCACAGTTCACAGCAAGGCTTGTGCCAGCGGCTGCTCCGCGCCGTACTAACGGCAAACCGCTACGCCACGCTAGAGACACGCGCAGGCAAAACCTTCCACTTGCTCCAGAACTGATTTCGCCAAAGGAAGAAAAAGTTCCTGCTTAAACTGTTCTTTCTCCTGGATCCAAACCAAGCTGCTCAGTTCCAAGAGCCGCCGCGACCCCCCCCAAGCACCCTCCCCCCTCCCCTGCCTCCCTCCCGAGCAGCCCCAGGACCAGCGCCCGCCGCTGCCAGTCCCTGCTCACTACGAACCCCAGCAAAGCGTGGGGCGCGTGCCGGCGAGCCCCATCTCAATAAACTCAGGTTTTAGTTTTCCTGCCAAACCGCCAGGGCTGCCGGATGAACTACGCTCCTGCTTCTCTGGCCGGGTAGATTTTCCGTGACGGGTACCCCGTCCACGCGGTGCCTGCCGACGGCAGCGGCGTACGCCGCACAGCGCCGCTCGCCCTCACCAGCAGGAAGCAGCCCAGGGAGAAGAAGGATTCAAAGAAACCTGCACACCCCTAATGGCAGGGGCAGGAGGCACGGGCTGGTCCGATAGGGGTCTGAGGCTCTGGGAAAGCTACACGTGATTTTTCTCTAAGATAAAGAGGAGAATGGAAAAAGCTGCAGCGATTACGCCGTATAAAACAACTCTTTACCAACTAAAGACAGTCTAGAGAACAGTTCCTGCAGTTCCCTCCTATTGCGCTCAAATGTTCCCCAGGCTTCTGCTGGACACAGGCACGTTTGCTGGATGGAAATGGCTGCTGGTTTTCTTACCCTCCACAACTCCAACTCCAACACTGCTTCTTCTTGTGTTCATGGGAGCCACAAAAAACCACTCATTGGTTTTATAGCTATAGGCCTCAACTGATGCCAGACCTAGTTAAAAAGGGGATACACAGGTTTTCTAATTAAAAAAAAAGAGAAGAAAAAAAGATTGGTGTTGCACTTCCATCTGCCTTCCACCTCCTCCCAAGCCCGTCATTCCCCCCACGCTCCTGCAACCCAGTTTTCTATTCCCTCGCCTTTCAGCTGGTGCCAGCATCTCAACGCCACCTCTTCAGCAGCTGGAAAAACTGTCACCCCACGGCCCCTGCCCCGGGACCGCTGCCCCCCCCTGATGCGCTGGGGACAGCAAGGTGGAGCAGAGTCCAGATTCCAAGCCCAAAAGTCCCCCGTCCTTTCAAGCATTACAAAACATCCATGCAAAGGTTTGAAAATTCCCCGCAGACCCCATTGCATTGTACCCATCACCAGCTGAAACCGTGAGTTCAGGGCTTAACCAAGTGGCAAAGCTCTGCCGCGGAGGCGTGAATCTAAACGGGCCGGTACGCCAAGATAAATCCCACGTACCCCGTAAGATGCCTTGCTGGCATTTTATTTCACGTTGCTATGAAAAATGTAACTAAAACAAGGAAAAAAAACCCTTTTCAGTCTAGAATAAGCATATTCATACAGAGAACGAGACTGAAAGAACTGTATTGCTAAAGAAAAAACCGAGGGTGAGATACTGTGCAGCTAGTGATGGGTCAGAGCGCGCACGTGGCTCGTTACCACACGCAGCAAACCCCATCGCTGGCTCTTTCTCTACAAAATCAGAGGGGAAGGGCGCAGGAACCTCACTACTAACACTCAGCAGCCTTTGCAGGGGTCTCTGAGAACGTTTTTTTGGGTCAGGCACTGCCTGATTTTTGCTCAGTCACCTACCGGTGCTGCCATCAAAGCCGCCCACTGCATAGAGGAGATCGTTGAGCACGGCCGCGCCCAGCGTGCTTCGCCTTTCCTGCATGCTGGCTATGGATGTCCACTGGTCCTTCACGCCGTCGTACACGTCAACCGTCCGCACCCGTAAGGACCCGTTAAAGCCCCCGACAGCATAAACATTGCCGGCCATAAACACCACGCCTGGTAAAAAAAAGAGAAGAGAGATCTTACGGAGGTTTTACAAACAGCTTGGGCAGGGAGCATCGTCGGGCGTCTGCCGAGGCGCGTGTGACAGCAGGGAAGAGCAGAACACGGGCAAGTCTGGCATCTTCTGCAGGTTGGGAGCACTGGAGCCAAGAATGGTAAAACAGACGTGTCGTATGGAAGGTGAAACGCACGTAAATACACGGCAACATAAGGCACAGATGGGTACGTAATTTTCAGAGTAATTTTCAGAGCCAGAGCGGACACCAAATGGTGACCCGCATTCGCAGCCCGCTCGGGTGCCTGCGGGGGAACGCTCCCAACTCACAGATCTGCTCTCCATCGCCCGCTCCTCAGCACCGAGGGCTGACTCAGCTCTGTTGATTTTCACCAGGAAACCAGCAGTAAAACTGCATCCCTGCGGGCTGCCAGGCCAGCGGGACGGGAGGAGGGGAAACACTGATGGAGGAGCAGCCAGGAGAGAGGGGTCACGAAGGGGAGACAGCGGCTACGGAGGGCAGACCGGCAGGAGCAACCCCTCCGGAGAGCCGGGCACCCGCCCGAACGAGGAGGATACGCACGTGTAGGGAAAGAGCAGGAAGGAAGCTGCTTGAGGCCGGGGCACAGGGGAAGCTGAAGGGACAGCTGAGGACATCCAGCCAGCCCCGGAGAGGGAAAACCAAGAAGGTTGCAGGAAAAGTTCCTGTTACCTGCTCTGCACCTCCTTGAGGGAAGCTCAGCAACCTGATCCCACCGCTCCTCCTCAAAGTCGTAGCACTCCACACTGCGGATGGCTTTGGGCGCTTGCCCTCCCACCACGATCATCACCTGGAGAGGGAAGAGGAGAATCAGAAAACCTCAGCCACCAGCCCGGGAAGCTGCTCCCTGCAAAGAAACCATCGGCACGACCTGGTCAAGAGCAGCTGCTAACAACATGCTGCAGGCCCACCAAAAGCCTCTGCAGGGGGGAAAAGTTATCTCTAACTTAATGCACGCTAAATATGTCGGTATCATTAACCTCGCCGTTTCCGAGGTGGGCAGCCGGCCCCGTTTCCCCGTGAAACACAAACCCGTGGCACACGCGTGTTTAAGCGAAGAAGATCCCAGCGTCATTTCCAGAGCCAGCCCGCTGTTTAGGCATTATCTCCATGGTGGTGCTAAAAATAATTGATGCCACTTAGCAAATAAAACCTGACAGCTGTATTGCCACCTGCGGGGAAGGCAACACGCGGGGAAATCATAGAATCATAGAATGTTTTGGGTTGGAAGGGACCCCTAGAGGTCACCCAGTCCAACCCCCCTGCAGTCAGCAGGGACACCACTAACTAGATCAGGTTGCTCAGAGCCCCATCCAGCCTGGCCTGGAATGTTTCCAGGGATAACCTGGAAATCACCAGGACTGTTAAGACCCGGGGTGCCGGGCTGCCGAAGGAAGTCATTTGTCAGCTTCATTAGGGCTTTTGGCTGTAACGTGTATTGATGCAAGTCTGGTAATTAAACCCTAAATTCCTTACTGATAGGGAAGATCTACGTGAAGGTGATCAAGGGCAACCTCAGGAGCACAAGGACCACTCTGCCAGACCAGCCTAAAGGTCCGTCCAGCCCCAGGCTCCACTCCCAGCAATGGCAAGCGGTGGACACTGGCGGAAAAGTGCAAGGACCTGGATGGCGTGCAGGGTGGCCCTTCCCAAACCTGCCCCGTCTGCCGCCAGCAGCCAAACTCCCCACGGATTTTCCCGGGGCAGTGGCCCCCGGAGGCTGCAGCTCAGCGCTGGACGACAGTCGCGTTTCTACAAGACCAGGGAGCGAGAAGCCAGGTACCAGGGCTTCAAAGAGCGGATGGGACACTGGCTCCAGCCTCCAAGGGGGGGTGAGCTCGTCCCTCGAGGCCGCGCGGGTAACGAGCTCAGCTCCAGTCGCAGCTGCTTTAATAGCACCGAGCTAGACAGCGAGCTGAAGAATGTGAAGGGTATGCAAAGAGTGTGCTGATTGATCTGCAAAGATGAGAACGTGACATTAGAAAGCAAATCGAGTCTAAATTAGCAGCCTGACTCCTGGTTGTGTAACAGCCTTCCGCGGAAAGCTGCAGAGCTTCGCATGGTTACAGAACTAAGAGAGATCACAGCAGAGTGTAATCCCCCCCCAGCAGGACCAACAGACCAGATGAAAGATCCTCAGCGACAGGATTGCTGGAAGATCAGCACCTTCTCCCCTTTCTTTGCAGTTAAAGAGAAGGGAAGAGAGACCTGCAGAAGATTTGGGGTTGTACTCATAGGTCATGCTACAGAAGATGTTGAGAACCTCTGAACTCGCTGGCTCACTGCTCATTTTCTCCTTAACTGCTTTAGTCCTTGAACAAGGGTTGTTTCAGCCCTTCGTGGTACCCCCAAAGCAATGTTCTACCAACTTCATCTCCGCGCCAGCAGGCAGACAGGACACGGCACGCCAACGCGCTCTGCAGAACCAGAATTTCTCAATGGACAGTCCAACATCCCAACAGTCCCTCATAGCACAGATCTCATCCACCATCCCACAGACCAAGCTCCCTATGATTTGTGCTTGGAAAAATAGTACGCTCTGGCTTTGATGTCTTACAATCTCCAGCATGCCTATTAATAACTTCAGCGACAGTCTGTCGAGAGACATCGTGCCAAACCGCGCTTATCTCCGGAGCACAGGGAGAATGGTTTCTGTTGTCATTTTTTTCTTCGCTAATAAAGTGGCGAGAGCATCCCATGCCTGCAGGACAAACGCGAGGAGTAAGGGGGATTATTTATTCAGTAGCTGCTTTGAGTCTATTGAAATTTGCTTCAGCCTTCCTGCCCAGGGCTCTGGGTGCCATTGTTTCCTGGCTTCCGATTCTGGCGAGGGGAAAAGGAAAGGCACCCACTGCGCTGTGACCCCGCCGGCGCGACAAGCCGGCAGGACGCTCGCCGAGCACTGCGGGCCGCGGGTCAGCAGGTCCCAAGCCCCAGCTCCAGGAGCAACAAGCCGTTCGCAAAAC
The DNA here is from genome assembly GCA_017310255.1 of Butorides virescens. NCBI lineage: Eukaryota > Metazoa > Chordata > Aves > Pelecaniformes > Ardeidae > Butorides > Butorides virescens. The sequence goes on from JADKXX010005110.1 coordinate 19,225, forward strand.
CACTGGTGGCTGACAAAATGTTTTGAGAGCAGCCCCCTGCCCCTGGGAGCAGAGGCACTGCTGCTCCTGAGGGGTTATCTAAGCTTATCCAAACGAGTTCTGCTGCTCCTGAGGGGTTATCTAAGCTTATCCAAAGGAGTTATGCACCCGTGGTGGGTGCAGGCGATACCAGAAGAGGGAGTCAAAGGACGATGGTGGAGTCAGCGAGAAGTAACGCGGCAAGTGTGCAAGCTCCTTTAAAGACAGCAAATGCCACCGGTAAGGTGACGTGAGGGGACACGGCGTGAAGGGACACGACGCGACCGCCTCACCTTACCTTTGGCAGGCTGACGGGAGTCCTCGGCTTCGTTCTGGGATTCTTTATCAGTTGCCTTTGATCCAGAGGAAGCAAATGGTATTTCATGGCCTCGATAAGGAAGTCTTTGCAGGTGTTGTTATTCTTGATTAAAGCTTCTTCTTCAACTGTCTGAGAACACGCACACACACGAAAGATCATTTACACTGAAGCACTTGGTGGCACAGGTCACAAGGAGCTTTGTGGAGAGAACGTGAAACCTGGAATTTCTCTTCCAAAGCACCAACATAAAAAAAAAATAAAATGCAGAAGACAAACACAGACTTCCAGCTCTTCCCAAAGAAGCACAGGCAGTAACATCCACGGTCCTCAGCTTTCTCCATTTACCCCTCCTCCCCCCGCCAGACACTTAACTCAGCCGAGGAGAATTCACCAGGAGTCTGGGTACAAAATAAGTAACAATTTTTACTTGAGTCAGAATTTTTAAGGAGAGGCAATATCTTTTCCTCGAGCAGAAGACATAGTTGAGAGAAAAAAAATACATGATGGGTTCATCTTGTGAATACCAATTTTATTTCAATTGTCTTGGGTTTTTTAGACACATGATAAAAGCGCAGTAGCCAAAGAGCCCATATTCCATCTCCTCCTCCTCTGGGGATTCTCAGCTCATTATCAAGGCCCAGATCCCAGGAATTAACTCATCGAGAACAACCTCTAAGTCAGAGAGCATCTCACCCGCCAGTCACACAGACCCACCTCTATGCGCAGAGCACATCTTCAGCCAAAATTAGCACACGTGATGGGTTTTCACCAAGCTAAATTTACCTGTGCATTAGGGGAAAAAAACTGCACGAGCTTGTAACACCACCACCTGGGTATCTTCAGGGTGAAAAATCCCAAGATATTAACTTCCAAACACTTCCCCCAAGAGGGGCAGGAGCTCTGCCCTTGGCCCAGCCGAGCACAGGGCACGTTTACACGAAGGTTTCTGCGCACACCCATCGATTTCAGAGTCCACCCCCATTCTTCCTTTGATTCCTCTGTTTACAGACATGCCAAATTACCCATCTCAGACACAAACAGCCAAGCCGTTGATTAAGGAGCTACCAGCAGCTTAAGTGCAAGCATCAATTACTTATTTGCAGACTAACCTGTACAAGATAATCTCTGGGCAAAAGGGGCAGGCGAACATGCTCCATCAGTTTAGCCATGTGCTCCAAGCGAGATTCCTTCTCATAATTTATCCAAGAAATAACCGCTTCAAAGACCTACACAGATAAAGGACAATTAAACGGAGAAGAGAGGAGTAGCTTGCCCAGTCACCTACCCCAAATCAGAAGCATTGCGATTTTAGAGTATCGAAGGAAGGAGGTGCAAGGTCTCCATCAAACAGACGACCAAGTCGTGACGACGCACAGAGCGCAAGCGCCCCGGCAGCCGAGCGGTGAGCTGGCCGTGCCTGTTAATAAGCAACCTGACATCTAGATGTGCTGTATCACTCTCGAAGCTCAGCGTGTGTCCAATCATACACCTCGTGGACATTAGTCCTGGAAGGCAGCCAGGAAACTTAATTAGCCTGCTGACATTTGCACAGGACATTATTCGCTAAATCAGCCACGATGATGACTCCTGATAAGAGAGCTCTCCCCTCCCGAAGGAGCCTGGCTACGCAGTAAGTCCCTACGTTCACCATCGCATTTAATCACTGCACTGGTTCCACCCCCCGCTGCCCCAAAACCCAAGAATTCTTCAGGACGAGTTCACCACCCGCGCAGGAAACCCCCTGTCCGCAGCCACGCACGCGTTTCACCGCTAAAAATACCCGGATACTTCTGCAAGCAAACAAGGGCAGGCTGGGCTTCTGGTCTGAACCAAAGCCCAGCTCTGCTCCCAGATCCAGCCGGTTCAGACAAGCATCCAGACGTCGCCTCCGCGACCAACCGGGCACAAGCAACCCCGTGCCGCAGAGCCGCGACGAGCGGGCGAAGCATCCTGCGGGGGCTCCTGCCGTGAACGTGCCCGTGCTCACACAGCTGCGAGCCTCGCTGCTCCCAGGAGAAAGGCCTAAAAATGTCACCGGAGGTGGGAAAGGCTTCCTGAAGCACCCAGCGAGGCGAGGAGAGGGGCTGGCGCCGTCTCGGATGCTGCGCAGCAGGATCTGGGCCCTTGCCGTGGAGTTTCCCCGCAGAGTCAGCATTAAATTCCGACCCTTAACTCGCATCAGCAGGGAAAATCCCCCAAGTGCTCCCGCTACCGGGTGACTGAGGGGGGCTGAGCCCAGCCGCCTCCCGTGGACCCCGGCCATCCCACGCTTCCCCCAAAAGGCATCGCCGGCCCTTCGCCCCGGCACACTCGGCACATGCCCTTGGCTTCCACTTCCCTCCGGGGTCACCAAATGGTCAGGCCAATTTGCACAGATATTTTTTTTCCTTCTTTCCACCCCTCCCGTCACTCCCCAAGAAACCATTTTGTTCGGTCCAAGGTCACTAATTTGTCAAAATTAACCGGAACCGAGGGCGCCGTCCCTCAGCCCCCCGTTGTTGCCAGCAGAGGCGTCCTCCCACGAAGGGGAGGCCGAGTGGAAAGGGGGTTCCTCCTCCTAGGCATAACTATACCCTTAAAAAAAAAGCAGTGGAGCACCAGCCTCATTTCCCACGGCAACAAATGCCCTTGCTGAACTGTTTGCAATTCAGGGCGCTGCAATGAAGCTTTATGCAACACAACAGGGAGCCGTGGAATCAAACCCCAGCTAAGGCAGAGGAAGACAACTCCTGCAGAACCTTTATGTATTTTAAAATGAAAACAAACAAGCAATTTCACTTTGGCTACAAGGCCTTTAAAGTACAAACTAGGTGGCTGTGAGATTTTTAATTGCTAATGAGCATTGAAAGGTGCATCAACCAAACGTTTAGCCAGCAAACCTGCTTTTCATTAACCTCTTCTGCACAAATGCTGAGCTACCGAGCGGGTCACGGGACTGGGACATACCCAGCTACAGACCACGATGATGGTGAACAAGGCCTAGAGGAAGGCAAAGCAAGCGTGCACGAGGAGCAAACTGCTGCCTCGGTGCTGGAGACCGCTCCCGAGTCCGGCAGGCACTGCCCCTACCCTGCTGTGCCTACTCTAAAAATAACAGCAAATTAAAAACAAATCAGATTCTGGCACCTTCTGTCAGCTCTGATTCCTAACTGGGGAAGGGCAAGAATAATCTTAATCCAGCTGTTAAAATACTCCCAGGAGCGAGGACCAAACTGTGCATCAGCTTCTGCTGCACGTCCGTGGCACGAGGCAATGATTTGATTACCGGACGCCGTGTAAAATCCCCAACCCAAAAATCCCAACCCTTTTAAAAATCTCTTTCATCACTGCTCCAAGCTGGCAGGAGCCCCTTCTCGAGGGCTGGAAGCCCCTCCACGTCACACAGCATCAGTAAATGTCACTAAACGTGGGGGTTTATAGTTTTTCCTTGCTGCGTACACTGTTGTAATTAAAGAGCCAGTTAGGTCAGGCACGGAATGCATTGGTAAAATGGTCTTCAGAGTGTACCCAGCGCCAGCAAAAAGAGCAGGCAGGGACCAAACCAAACCTCTGCCCTGGGCTGAAAGGGCCCCAGCAACTGCAGAGGCTGGCGAGGGCGAGGGGGAGAGGGAGAGGAAGGAGGGGAATCTTTGATTCGTGGGGCAACGTCGTCACCGTCTTACAACCAAAATAGATTTCTCTGGTAGCAGACAACTTCTGCAGCGCTGATGGCCTAGGGATATCGCTATGCCAAAATCTGCAGAGATAAGGAATGTATTTTCGTAGTTCAGTCGGCTGGGGGGTGGTGGAGGAAGGGGAGAGCAGGCGAGCTGGGGGGCGGCCGTGCCCCCAGGCGTTGCAGGGCCAAACCTTCACACCCCCCCCGGCCTCATTACCCGGGCTGGGCTGGGCTCGGCCACGCTCCCCAGCGCCCGGCGGGGGCGATGCTCCAGCGGGGGGGGGCACGCCTGAGAGCTGCCATGAGACAGCCGCTCCCCAAACCCGGCTGGGGCAACGCGGGTGTTTGGGCACTCACCCACCTCTTGTTGGGTCAAAAGAGTTCCCTACCCATCACACGTGCACATGCATACAGAGATACACGTGTGCCTATGCAGAGATACATATTCAAAAATAATAAGATATCAATATATTATAAATATATAAAAATGCATATATATATATATGTATATATGCGTGTGTGTATCCATACATCAGCAGATAGGAAGAACAGAGGTCAGGAAAACCGCTCGTCTGCCATGAAGCTAAGAGAAAACAGCAGCCGTGAGCCCGTCCCAAATTGAGCCTGCCCTCAATTCTCCGCACTTCTCTGGGCTCCAGCACATATTCCACGTTTATGTCCCAGTCCCGTTCCCTGCCCCTCTCCCGTTATTCCCAGCTGTTGTTTCGAATGCGTAGCTTAGGCTTACATTTCCTTCCACTGCCTTGCATTCTCAACTTTTACAATCAGCTAACGGAATACTGGGTTGGATTGTATAAAGCTCAGATGAGGGAGGGAGCACTTTGATTTCTCTGGGCACGAGGCCAATAAAAGCTTTTTAACAATGCTGCGCAGGACTGGAAAAATTGGGTTACTAAACTTGCCCTTCCCTTTGCAGGCAGCTTGGCTCACGCAAGGCGATTCCGCTGCGAGTGCAGGCTGTTTGTTTTTTCCCCTTTTTGGCCCTGCCTGCGTGGCACCTCGTAACGCCCCGCCGAGACGCCCGCGCCAGCCCCACGCCGGCGGACACGCGCTCCCGACGCCTCCCAGCTTGCTGGCTCAGGGTCTGAAGGAAGGGGTTTCTGGCAAGCTTTAGGGTCCGCAGCCCTGAGCAGGATGGTGCACGGTCCAGGATGAGCCTGGACCCCGGTGTGCTCCAGACAGCCCAGCAGCACCGGGCACACCGGGGCCCAGGCTCACCCCACCGAAACGCAGGCATTCAGCAAGGGTGCTGAAGTCTCGAGCCACATCACCCTCGAGCTCTCCCGTGGCCTCCCACCAGTGCCCATCTCCCCGTGGGGACAATTTGGAGGTGAGCCGCAGGACTCGAGGCACAGACCTCTCCCCCAAAACCTGCCGCAGGTCACGCAAGAAGCCCGCACCGGAGAAAGGGCTGGACCTGGTGTTCATTGGTACCGTGACCACTGGCCACCCTCCTTCCCGGGCCTGCAGACCACACAGGAGGTGCTGAACATTTCAACCACAAACCAACATCAACCGGTGCCTTTTTTCCCTCTCTTCCATTAAAAACACTGATGATGCTAGAAAAATATTTCCTTCCTTCTTTTTGGTTGCGGGCCTCCTTTAGTTGTTCTGTCTGACGTGCAGCAGAAGCCACCACTCCTCCCTGGCCCAATGGAATTCACCTTTTTTTGCAGTTTTACGGCAGGTAACACAAGCTTTACGCCAAGAGCAGACGGGAGTGTCCTAGTTTTCCAGAGAGGGAAGGTATTCAGTTCTGTCCCCCAGGGCTTTTGGAAGAGATATGGATCTGAGAATCATTACTTCCTACAAAGAACAACCCAGTGAAGGTCATTTCTATGTGGTTTTAGGATTCACATTATTTTTGATTTTCCTTTCCAGCGCTGTTGGAAAAAGGCCACCGAAGAGCATAACATGAGAGCAGTTCCCGGTGTAAGATCCAGAAACATTCCAGCATTCCCACGTGCACCGCTGCTATACAATTCACCGTACCTTCTCTTCAGAGGAGACCGTGAGCTTGTCACTCGATATCAAACTGCAAACCTGGTCCAGACTCAGGCTAAGAAATTCTTCTCCTAGCATCACCTCGGGGAAGTGCTGCTCTGTTCAACAAATGAAAAGGGGGAACAGAAAATTATAATGAAATCCATGCTTTAAGTCAGTGGAAGGACTCCAGCACCCAGAGAACTGCTATCACTGCAGCGCCGGGCGCCCGAGGCAAACAGGGCACCACGGCTGCATGGCGGAACAGGGAAAGAAAATCCTCTCAGAGCAGGTTAAAGACATTTGATGTTATTTTAAATAACACAAGCCCCACGAGACACTTTCATAAATGACACTAAATGGGAACGCACCTTCCCGCAAAGCCACCGAGTACCTCCCCGTGGCGACTACGATCAGAAGTGGCAACGGAGCAAAGTGCCAACGCCTTTCTAAAGCCGTAAATAACCTGGCCACCTCGAGATGCAGCTCTTGCCGGCTTCAACACGCTGGGCAGAATGAGATCTGCTCAAAGTCTGGAGGAGAGACTGCAGCAAGGGTCCCCGATAGCTGTAGGTGTTCCAAGAAAAGCCCAACCCTAACACGAATTGGGCAGCGGGTCGGGTTGGTGCCTACACGCTGAGGGATCCCAGGGCACCCAGCGGGATCTGCAGGTGCAAGGGGGGACAGGGAGGGGGGTGAGGGGGGATCCCCATCCCATGCATACAAATGGAAGGAGAGCTGATCCCACTTTTAAATTCTTTCCCCAAAATGTATAAATTGAACCTCTCCCCTGCTCCAAACCCTCAGCACCCATCTTCCCCAGCAGCCTGGCCTCTTTCCACTTTGTCCGTAACTGTACAAATTTCTTTTTTTTTTTCCCTTTTTGCCTCCAAATCCCTCTGTGCTGTAACTTTGGGAGCCACTTGAAAAATAAAATACAGCAACTCACATCGTTGCTTCTAATCCCAAACTGGGAGACTTGTGACCGATCACAACACAGACCCAAGAGGGATCATCAGATCTGCTGAGCTCAACAGTTAGCCAGAGGGCACTAGGAAAGAATAATTTTCTAGGAAAGAATTTTTAGGTCAAAACCATCACTAGCCAGTTGCAGACGATTTTAGTTTTGCAAGCATTTGTTACAAATCACGCCAATTTTAGCTCACCTGCCATTTGCTAAATGCAATTTTTCTTTGACTGAAACACAGAATCGTGACTCTCAGACACTTCATCTGAAGCGGCTTTTTTCAAGCCCTCATCCCGTTAGCTTTGGGAAGCTCGGACTCACGTACCCAAAGAGCTCCCCCCGCAGCAAGATCTGCCTCTGGATTTCGCCTCTGCAAAGTACTTTGCCTGCCAGAAGGCAGCAGGGCAGGGACACAAAGCTGGCAGAACTTCACGGGAGGAGCTCCCTGGAGGTTGCACCTGAAAACTCCTCACCCGTCGGGTGCTGTGGAGGGTGCTTGGGCTTCCCCACCCACGGCCCCTGCTTGGTCAAATGGGGGACCAGAACACCTCAGCTAAGCCAAAGGCTCTGACTAAAAATAGTGCTGTCAGGATGAAGTTTAATACTCTGTTATGCTGGAAATCATGTATGTGGTCTAATGAACTCTCCTGCCCTCAAACACTTGAGAAGCGGGAGATGCTCCCCAGGCAGTAAGCTGGATGCAGCCTGGCATCTGGAGATGAGCTCCTAGTCATCCTGGACGGGCACCTGGCAGCAGAGAGGTATTTGATCTCTTGTTATGAGTTGGAAGCAGGTAAAAATATTGAGTGATTTTAATAAAGTAACTTGTGCCTGCATCAAGAAGGCTCCTCCACCTCCCAGAGTTCTCCACTGGCCAGAACTAGGTGTTCCTCAAGTAACAGGGCTCATGCACGCACGGACTCTTGAGCTTGGGGACTTCTGTCTTGTTTTAAGGCTGTTACATAAACAACATAGCGAAAAGAATTTTAATGGCATTTTTATTAATGGAGTTCCATTACCATTACACGGGCTGTTGTACTAACTGGGACTTATGAAGGCCAATAAAACAACAAAGCAGACTTTCTAATTGCCAAACAACCAAATAAATATAGAGTCAATGCACTGCTTGTTGGGTTAAAGATTAAACGGGGCCTGGAAGCAAGGCTAATGAGATATTACAAGCAAGCCTTTATACAATTAACCATTCCTTCCAGGGTACCTTTTCCTCCAGGGGATAATACAGCCAGAACAGCTGAAAAGGTTTTACTTTTTATTTGCAGGAGAAAAGGGGAGGACTTGGTGGGCAGATTTTTATTCCACCGAGCCTACTTATGGTCCAATTAAGGACAAAACCATACCAAGGAAAACGCTGCTGGGCTGAGCAGGTGCTCTGGGAGACAGCAGGTGTATTTTTCCCTCTACAAACAGACAGAAAAGCAGAAAAACAAACTCGGCAGAGAAAACTACCAGCTTGGCCCAAGCAGAGGTCAAGGGCAACTCTGCCGGAGGAGACTGGAAAGCGCTGGGGAGTGAAGAGCGTGGGGCCGCTCGGAACAGCTTTACATTTACGACGTAGAGGAGAAACGCTGAGAGCCATTGCCTGCACCCACCCGCTGCAGCCAGCCACATCCACGCTCAAGGAGACGGCAGTCTGTCCATCCCTGGGGGAGGCGGCCACGGCTCCGCAGACCAGAGGCTCAAACCGCACGGCAGCGTTAGCTGCCTGTTCCCACTCCCACCCACAAGATTTGATTTTGCCCGGTGCTGTTTATTGCTAGAACACACAAATCCCCAGCATTGCCCACTGCTCTGGCGGGGCAGCGCACACGGGGAGGACGCCAGCACGCCAGCGCCGTGCTGTTGAACAGGCAGCCCAAGGGCTCACTGGGTACTATTTTGGAACTATTTTGTGGGCTGGGGTCTGGGGGATCAGGTGTTACCTCCTTAGGTGTTCCCCTGCGCCCAAACCACATTCCACAATTTGCAGCATCTCAAAGTTACAAGCCTACAACCCGATAAAGCACTCCCTCCTCCTCCTGCTCTAATGCTAGGACCACCAAGAGACCCACCAGGCTGAGCTGCTCGAGCTCGAGCTCGGGGTGGCCGTACCTGGCAGCAGCTCTGACTCGCCAAGCGACGCCCCTGCCCTCACCTGCGTAGGCGTTCGCCTGCTGCAGCAGCTCGGTACACGCGTGCACGTCGGCAAAAGCTCGGATTCCGAGGCAGTTGGTGGGATGCAGCTGGGACTGAAGGAAGTCACAGCAGTTTTTTCTAACATCCATCAGTTGCAGCAAACTAGCAGCCGGCAACAAAACCTGCAACGGCAAAAAAAAAGGGGAATTAGAGTTAGCAGCAAAGAAAGGTTGATTCATAGCTTGCACAAGTTAGATGTAATTCCCCTTCAGGCAGGGGCACAGCCCTGTGGCGACAAGAAGGAAAGTTAAAATTTGAGCACTGTCTGTATGGAGAAGATCCCTGTCCGTGCTCCAAGAGGCAGAAACAGTTATCCCGTGCTGGGCTGAGAGCAGAGCTTTCTCTCCCAAAAGACCTCAGGGCAGGTAAAGGGAGGACAAAATGCAGGCAACCATGGATGCACCTGAATTTCTGGCTTTGTCGCAGGTTAGGTCCTGCACACAGATTTATTTCCCCCCCTCCCCGAAGAGCTTTATATTGCCTACAGGCAGTACCACCACAGCGGCCCAGCACTCCATCACCCTCAAAACCGCAAAGCTTTCAACTTTCTTATTTCCAGCAAAACCATACTGGCTGGTGAGCAGGGTGCCCAAAGTGCCACAGTAGGGAGGGGTTCGCAGCAGCTCGGGCAGGTCCTGGTGACAGCGAGACTCTCGGGAACGACGGGGCCAACTATTCAGGTCAAGGGCCCTGCTCTCACCCACGCAAAACGCTGTGGATGCTTGCGGTTCACGACTGCATCCGAAAATAAGGTACTGCTTTGTATGCACAAAACTAAGTACAGAAAAGGGAATTGGATCAGGAATGTGACGTCTGCTGGAAAAACCACCTTTGAGGCCAGTGAGCAGGACAGCAAGTGGAACACCAAGTCGGCCGGGATGTTACAGCCCGTGGCATCGGCCGCTTCCCTTCTCGTGTCATCCAGCACCTGCAGAGGTGTCTTATCCCAGCCCTTCCCAGCTCTGGCTGCTCCACACGCCTCCTTCCAGCCGGGCAGCTGTGCTCACCATCTGAGCACACATTTCTGGAAAATTATTTCTGACTCAGAAAAAACAAGCGGCTGCTAAACCACGCAAACAGGTTGACTGCAACCACCTCCCTGGAGCTTGGTGGCAGGAAAGGGGGGAAAAAAAAAAAGGTCCCTTCCCTTCCCTGTCCCTGCCTGCTCCCCCAGTCCCGTTCCACATCGGGGCAGGACGCACACAACCTGACCCAGGTCCTTCCTAAGCCTCTGATGTGCTCCAGCTCCAGCCCAGCTGTACAGCGACTGACGGCGGCCAAGCAGCCACCCCAACAGGCAGCAATTAAAAAAAAGAAATCAATTAACCCGGGAGCCCGTTTTGGCCCAAGCCTCTTGATGCCAGGAGGAGATTAGTTTGTGGCTTTGATGAAATCAAGCTAGCAATGCTCTCACATCGTTGAAACCCAGCGGTGAGCCCCTTCCTATCTAGCTGAACCATCTCCCGGTATCAGCAGAAGGGCGAGCACCTGACTTGCACAAGGGCTGGGCAAGAAGTCAGACTCTCCGCGAGCCACCTCTGGCCAGGGAGCAGCCAAACTCCTCCCTGCGCCCCTGCCCCTCCAGCAGAGGTGCCTGCACACCCAGGGGGGCTGCTCACCCCGAGCGTGCGGGGGCATCGCCCCCAAACCAGAGGCCACCCACTGCCATCGCCACAGCCACGCGCTGCGGCGCCCGGCCAGCCGCGTCCCGCTCCGGCAGCCCCGTGGCCCCGAGGCCGCTGCGGTGACTGGGAAAGGAGCGTTACCATATAATGCTTTTTAGAAGGAGGATATAAATAGCTGACCAAGAGACGAGTGGATTTTCTCTTTCTTACTTCCCAGCTGAACGTCTGGCCACTCATCTTGTTTTTACCAGGGAAGGCGAAAAGCAAGCAAAGGATATCCGCTAGCACAAAGTCTGTTTCCTTCAGAAATAACAAGAGGAAATGCCCTGCCCAAACATGCAGCAGGGCCAAACTGCAGCCCCACTGACATCCAGGCACGTTACTGCTGTGGTTTAACCAGAAACCGGGACAAGTTCCTCATGTGGGTCTGGATTTGGCTTTTTAGTATTTGAACTCCAACCACTAGGAATGATTTACAGAGCTGGCTTCTCTACCAGGTCCAGATACCAAAACCCAATCGTCTCTTGAGGCTGTGGCAAAATTATCTGCTATTACTACTGAGACTGACAACTTTGCTAAATAAATTACGTCTAGAACCTCATCTATAATGTGTATGTATATACAGAACCCCAGAATCCCAGCATGGCAGGGGCTGGCAGGGCCCTCAGGGATCACCCAGTGCCACCCCCCTGCCCAAGCAGGCTCCCCCAGAGCAGGGGGCACAGGACAGCATCCAGGCAGGGGTTGAACATCCCCGAAGAAGGAGACCCCACAGCCCCCCCGGGCAGCCATATCCACCCATAACCATCTCCCGCTCTGCAGCCTCTGTACCAAGCTCAGGTTTTACAGAACGTTGCCTGTGCAATTAAATACTTTCACAAACCTTTGATGTCTCTGAACTAGAAACACGGTTCAGCCAGAAGTGCCCTGTAGGGTTCATTCACCAGGCAGGGCATTAACGCTGGACCTCGGGGGCTGGGGTCAGCTCCCTGCTCTGCCACAGCCTTCCAGGTAACCTTGGCCGAGAGTTAACCTACAGCATTCCTCCTCCGGAAAGCCAGGAGAGGGGCATTTCCCCAAGGCAGGGGGCACACTAAAGCTTGGGAGGTGCCTTGCCCATTCAGCCACATTGGGAGCCCGGTGAGGGCCGCAGCTGGGACCGCACATCTGCCCAGGCTCCCCCCCGGGGGAATCTGTGACCAGAGAAACAAGCAGATCGTGCACCCGCAAGGCCGGTTAAACACTTGGATTTAACTGAACCGCTCTAAAACTGCACAAGTACTAGAGATGAAACTACATTAGTGTAACGTGGCTCTTCAGCGTGAGGAAGGCAATGAGGCTTTCTCGCTCCCCAACGCCACCAGGCAGTGCTCGGGTGAACGGTGCTCCTGCTCCTGGGGTGAAATAGCCAAGGCAGAGCCACGTGCAGCAGGACCAGAGCCACAAAACCGCTCCGGGAGCAGGCGTAAGAAGGAGAAGGGCTACAGAGTGGGGAGGGAAAACAGGGGAGCAGCTGGCAGCGCCCCTCCTGCCCTACCTTCTCCACCTTCAGCGCACCCAACAGCCACACCATCCCTCGGTCCAACAGGGGGACAGAAACCTGGAGACCCATCCATCAGACACAGCACAGCGTCTGCCGCATCCACAAGTTTTTCCTCACCTTTCTATCAGGCCAATCCAATTTAAAAGACTTCCCCTAGGAAGGGCCCCAAGCCCACTGCTGTAACCCCCCAGGGGAGTCAGCCCTGCTGTGGGGCAGGGCTCTCCAGCGCCCCGGGGAGGGCAACACAAGGCAAGGAGCTTTCGCTCCAGGGAGGAAGATACCCCGAGGTATTGCACCTCCTCTGCCTCCCTCTGGGCTGGCACCTACCACAGCTGCAGCTTTTGGAGCAAACAGGGGGAAGGGAGACGAACTGACCCACTTCTTATCCCTTCATCATCAACACCACCTCTGCCACGGGCGCTCTCCTTCCTCTGCCGTGAAGTCCTAAGTCCCCCGGGGAAGCTGAGGTGCAGAAGCACACTTTGATAAGGAAATGCTACAGCTTCCAGCAAAGCTTTTTTCCTCCTTTCTCAAGCCATTTTCATTACAATTATCGCGTCTGCAAAGCTGACCGTTTCAGCATCTATTTCCCCCCGCCAGCTGATTTCCAGCCACCCCTTCGCTCCTCCTCCTGCGCGAGCCGTGTCTCCAACAGCGGTGGTACGCAAGGGCACACCAGGCGTGGTGTGCTGCACCTCGTTCGGAAGGACTTACTTGTGAAATCAGGTTAATCAGGACTTTTTTGGGGAATCATTACGACCCTAATGGTAATGACTGTTTTAATAGGGAGAGCAAATCTCAGGCTGCCAGCCAGTAATGAAGTGCCATGTGTAAGGATGGGTGGGACACACGGAAGAGGGACTGTATTCACTGCCTACAGCCGGAGGTCCGGGTGTCATAGAATCACAGAATCACTTTGGTTGGAAAAGCCCTTTAAGATCATCGAGTCCAACCTTTAACCTACCCCTGCCATCCCACCACTAAACCCTGTCCCTCAGCACCTCATCCATCCTTCTTTTAAATCCCTCCAGGGATGGGGACTCGACCACCTCCCTGGGCAGCCCATTCCAGAGCCTTACAACCCTCTCGGTGAAGAAGTTTTTCCTAATGTCATCACAGGACCGCCCAGCAGGACGAAAAGCCTCCTCCCAAACCTCCTCTGCATTCAGCACTGCTGGAGGAGACCACGCTGAGCCCTTTCCCATCGCTGGACTTCGCTCCTATCGCTCTTCACTCAGCTGGCAGGTTTGCTACGAGCCTTGGGAAGCAGGCAGCAATGCAGCCGGTTCAGCTGCAAAATGAAGACCTACCTGAAAAATCCAAGGCACCGATACGTTAGAACAGCCAGCTTTTCCAGGCGGGCACGGAGCAGCAGGCCCCGTGCTCTCTCCGACACGTGCGGGTGGCTCCCACTGAGGCCAAGCAGGGCTGCAGACGAGCGCCTGTGAACTTCCCGGAGCCGCTCACTTTGGTTTTCCTGACTGCTACAGAAACTCCCCAGCACAACTTCCTTCCAAACACATTTATCGAGCGCCACCGTCCAAGCAGTGAGATCGTGTGTCACGCACGTGCAGCAGATGTCTTTACAAGTGCCCTTGACGTGGGGTGCAACGGAAGAGGAACAACAGAAGGCAGTGGGGACAGAAAGCCCAGGATGGGTTTTCCTGAGACTACAACACGACTGCAACAAAGACAGAAATTCTTCCTCGCTCCATGCCTTCCAAACAAGTGGGAGGTTAAATCCCAAACGCGTGTTCAGAGGCACAAGGCTGCTCGGCACAGAGGCGCCTCTGTCACCCGTCACCCCTGAGCCTCCTCCTGTTGCACCTCCATCACCCTAAAATCTCACTCTGCAAATGAGGTTCCAGCACATGGAGCAGGATTGCATTTGGGGGGGCAATTCTCACCCACGTACCCCCAATGGAGTTCGAAGGGAGCATTCGCCCCCGCGTGGGCTCAGCGCTCTCCCCCCCGGCGCTAGGGCAGACTGAAAATCCCCTTTACCCCCGGGTTGCTCACTACACAGGCGATGGCTGGAAGGGACTGGGCAGGCCTGGCCCCTCGTACACACATCCTTCCTTGCTTAAAAAAAACAAATCAAAACCAAGCAACACTTTGTGCCACGAAACGACAATCAGCTACAAAAAAAAAAGTGCTTGGAAAAACAGAGTCTCGCTTCCTGAACACCATCCCAGGCCTATAAAAGCAAAAAGAGACGGGTTTCTATTAGAAAAGAAACAACAAAAACACCGTAAAAAGGCTGGCGGTTGGGAAGCGCTGGGCACCGCTCAGCGTTGGAGCGCACTCGGGAACACTCGTTCCTGCACTCCCATGTTACCTTTGCTGCTCATCTTTTCCTCATTTCAATTCTGCTCTCATTTTATCTTGCTCACGGACAAGAACTTGTCTTTTCATTTATTCACATGTTTTGGTAGCTTGGCTGCATCTGTTCCATTAACGCCATTTAGTAATCCTTCTTCTTCTCGCTTCTACAATGGAATTACCTGGCACCTACGCCCAGAAATTGCTGCTTCCAGCTGTTGAGGAAATCTGAACAACTGCGTGTCTGACCGCACAAAACCTCTTCAAAATGCACCCGAGCCCTGCTAGAGAATGAGAGCCCACGGCACGGCGATAGGAGACCTCTGGAGATCCCTGCTGGGAAAAGAGAAGGTCCCGCCACGCTCAAGCAAGCCGGCGAAGGACCCCGGGGCACCCCTGGGGCTGGGTGGCCGACGCAGAGCTGCGCAGCGGGAGGACGTGCCACCGAAGGACCAAACCCGCTCACTCCTCCTTCAGACCGGCATCGCTAATCCAAACCGGAGACTGCACGGAGCTTAATGTTTTCTTGTTCGTGCTGCTTGCCTTCACCGGCGTGCCCCTTTCCAATGAACCACAGAATACTCTTGTCTGTAAACTTTTCCTCCCTGGCTGCAGGTGAGCAGTAACCTGTTCATGACATTCTGCTCTGGGGTGGAGCACCCAGAGAGGACGGAAGTTTCTCTTTAAACTTTCTACTGGTTTCATCACAAAATGGTAATAAATTCCAGAAAATATTTTCAACATGGGAGTTTTTAACACATAATGAAACTTAAACTAGTCACTTAATCTTGCTTTAGATCAGCCTCATTTCTTAGCTCCCACAAATTAATTCACCTCCAGCCTAGAAAGTTGTTCACAGGGTGGTTATTTAAATAAATCGTGCAGATCGGGAAAAAAAATTAATGCCCAAAGCTTAGTACTCACCAAACTCGTATTTTCTGATCCTACTGCCTGAGAGATGGGGGCCAAAATACAGACAGGGCTCTTACTTTAACTCTTTGTAATCCCCAGGCCAGAAGGCAGGCTTTGGTTAGGTTTTACTAAAAGCCAGCGTTCCGTTTGCTCAGGGCAGGTCACATCTGGAGTCCCTGGTGGCCCTCCTGGGCAGGTCTGGGCTGGCTCCCCGCCCGCCCCGGCCCCCACAGCGCCGCGTGCGCCCCAGTGCAGCCGTACCGGAGCGCCGGAGCGCTCCCGTGGGGCAGCAGCCCGGGCACGCGGAGCCCCCGCAAGCCAGCTCGGTCTCCGTGGACTGGCTGGGCCCGCACGGTGGATGCCATCCCAAGCTCAGCACGTCCCACCCGCCGAGTTGGGTGCTTCTGGGCACCCACCAACCAGCAGCGTGGAAGGAAAGCACACGCTTGGGAAAGCGCGCGGGTATGGCCTTCGCATCGCCCACAGGAAGAGGGACCAGCTTGAGACTGGGGAAATGGCATTTTTCCTCCTGCAATGGAAGATCCCAGAGGGCCAAGGAACTCCTCCACACTTCCCCACTGAAGCCATTTGCACCTCAGCTCCTTCTGACGCTGACCGCCCACCGTAACGAAGCACGGGCTGCGCGGCAGACAGCCAGCCCAAGGAACACGCCACCGGGTTTGAGCCTCAGCATCAGCACCTTGAAGGTCTCCTCAATGCTGGTCCTCAGCCCCACCGTAGGGCAACCAGCCAGTGTGACAACTGCCAGGCTGAGAGCTCGCCAGAAAGCCAAGTTTGTAAAACCGGAGGGCAGAAGGGGCAGGAAAAGGCACCCACAGACTTAGGTCACAAAGGATGGCACAGGGCTGCAAAGTGGACGGAGCTCAGGGTTTTGTCTGCGTTCCTGACACAGGACAGCAAGAACCTGTGCCCTCCCCGAGGGACTGGAGCAGAAGAGCATGTCCCATCCACAGCAAGAACCTCATTTCAAGCAGAACCGGTCGAATTTTGCCATCTTAATTAGGTCAACAGACAGCACGCGGCAGCATTGCCCCGCTCCCTCCAGCATCACGGACCCAGGCTTGTTACCCTGCCCAGCATCCAAGTCGCAGAGAGGAAGACAACAAACCCAGGCTGCCACTTGCAAACAGAAACAGAGCCCCACCAAAAAAAGCACATCCGCAGGGGAGCTCCCAGCGCCCCTCCCAGAAATCAGTGGCTAAGCGCCCAGCCGCTTCCTTACCACAAATCCACGTCGGGCCAAAGCAGCAGCGTTACCAGCAGCCCCAGCCCCGTGACACGGCGAAACGCCCCCTTCCTGAGCATCCCACTTTAGCGGTCGGCTGCCTTTCGATGACTCTTTTCACTACTAGACAAATATTTACCTCGAAGAACTTCAAGAACACACAGAAAAAGGAAGAACGCCCTCATTTGAACAATCTATTCCACTCGGAGCTCTGCCAAACAACTCAAACTACCCAGAAGAATTTGCAAGCTAACAGCCAGATGCCTCAACCGCGACCTTAAAAGAGCATTTGACTCACGGCTGGTTTGAGTCTGGTTTGGCCTTTGACAGGCTGACCCCCAAGTCAGCGCAGCTTCTTGGAAGGCAAATGCCCACTCTTGCTGTCAGAGCTCGACGCAAAAGCGCAGGGAAAGCACCAGAGTGCCTCAAGACTAAACAGAGGCTGGGAGTAGCCCTTTCCACGCTCAACCTTTTACATTCAGCAGCCTGAAGAGATCACTCGTCCCCGAAGGAACTGTGCCTTTCAGTTCCGACCTTTTTACCTGGGCCTCCAGAGGAGCCACTGAACCAGACCTACCTGCACGTTCTCTTCCGTGACCTCGATCTCAGCGGTGTAGATGTAATCAATCAGCTTCCTCAGGGTCTGCCCGTCGACGTCTTTTATCTCAATCTTCTTGGCTTTGCTTTCAGACATGTCTCCTGAAATGAATTTTGAAAGGATAGTTAGAGTTTGCATCGCAGGACCTCACTGCAGCCCTTGTTCCCCGTGCAGCCATCACATCCTCCTGGTATGGGACTAAAAGACTGCCCTGGCACTATCCCCGACCATCGAAGGGCAGCCAGCGAGATTCCCAGCAGTCTCCTAATGGCACCTAAAAACCATCTCAACGTTTGAAGACACGGGTGTAATACAAAAGAAGACATAAATGCAACAAGCTCAATTTCTTGCCAGAAAAGAACCTGCCGTGGTTCACCTGCATTCAAACACGTATAGGGGCTAAAAAAACCCCAGGATGACCCTCAACCATGTCTCAGCACAGACAGGCTCAAAGAGACCGTGGACAAGTCTTAGAAGGGCTTTTAAAAAAAATAAAATGATATATTTATCAAAAATCTTTTTTAAATTATATGTATATATATTTATGGGTAGATTAATAAGTTGCAGCAGCTACGCTAGGGTGCTCTGTGGCATACGCTACCATCAAAGCAAGGCAGCGTTGCCCTCTCATTAGAAAGGACCCGAGCCCTGCTGAGAAGCAGCACGTGGGCCAGAGTTAGAGCCCGGGCGCTGTGAGCCCCTTCCCAAACCGCCCCGCTGTCCCCTGCCCACACGGCCACACCTTGCGCAAAGCACCTGGGCACAACGCTGTACTTCTCACCTCCCGCCTTCCCAACCTCGCCCCTCGGAGGCAAGGCAGCCTTTGGATCCAAACCGTGTCCTTTCCCAAATATATAACTTAGAAAAACCAAAACCAAAACCAAACCAAACCCAAACATGCAGAACTGGAGCAATAATTTCCGCTATGGGTACACAAGTAAGCCCCATATCTGCCTAAGAGCCTGTACACAAACCAGTGCTTCACGTGCACCCTCCCCATCTCGGCCGGGGCCATGCAGGGAGCGCACACGTGCACCCCACGCGCGGCAGGAGCACGTTGGAAGAACAAAACCACGCTGCGGGGAGGAGAAAGGACTCCCCGGGGCCCCTTCCAGCACCCACGCGCACGGTGACCAGGTTCTAATCACCAAGGCCTTGAGGAACCACAGCAAAGAAAGAAGAAACTCCCAAGCGGAAAGAAAACGGTAAGTGAAAACACAAAGCTAAACAAAGGAGAGCGTGAAGAAATGTCAATTCTTAAACCTGGGTATGAATAATCACTACTCTAAGAAATCCGGTGACTCAGTATGTACCGCTGTGGGATTAAGAGGGAAAATAGTTCCTGCAGCCGATGGGAGAAGTAATTACAGCCTACCTCTCCGTGCAGCGTGCGGCAAGACGCGGCCGGGCACGTTAAGCGTCAGATGCTAAAGGGGGTCCAAGCTTGAGCAAAATCTGGATCCTGGAAATTGAACTTTGAGGGCTTCACTTATGCCAATAAGAAGGTAAATAACAGGAGTGGGGTCAGACCGTATTAGAAGAGCCAACAACGTCCCAAGGGAAACGGAGACTGAAATAATATTTGCCCCAAATTCAATTTTTAAAATTAAATAATGCAACGTTATTCAGAGAAGCCCATGAATACAAATGTGCGAGTACAGAGGGATAAACGACCTACATTTGGGAGGCCTTCAAAGCAGGCAGAGCTTTTTAATTGACAAAATAAATGTCATCTCCTTCGCACGCTTCCTCCTCCACCCCCAAGAAACCATCTCCAGAGATGAGAGGAGGCTTCCGAGAAGAGGCCAGTCCCCCTCTGCCAACGTGGAGCCGGAGGCGCCTGCAGGAGCACCCAGCCGAACCCCCCCTCAGAGCGAGGGGAGCAGCCAGAGCCCCCCCAAGCTCTCGCCGGGACCCACAGACGCACGCGCCCGGAGATCGATGCAGAAACGGCTCGCGGGGACCGATCCCACAGCATCACCCGTCCTTGCGGCGTTCACGCGACACCGGCAGCAAAAATAACGGCTGCGTGGGCTTCCCCACCCACCCGCAAGCTGCCAGCCCTGCACGCCAACAGCCCCCGCCGCCCGCACGCCGTGAGCCGGGGAGCCTCGTGCCCCCCAGCCCCGCGGCCGGTTGGGATCCCCCCCCCCAGCCCCGCCGGCGCGGCCGCGTGCCCACCGCGTGCCCGAGGGTGCTGCACCGGGGGGCGAGGGGGAACCTGGGGATGCCACAAGGGAACCAGGGCAGGGGCTGGCGCAGACCAGGAGCAGCCACCAAGCTGCCCCCTCCTCCAAGCCCACAAAGCCCAACGCCTAGGATGTCTTTCACAAGCCAGACCCGAGCCTGACCCGATACCTTAATTACAGAAGGATTCAAAGCACCAGCACCGTCTCTCCCACCCCGGGGTGGTGTGAGAAAGCGCTGCCTTGCAGGAGGCGCCGCACAGACCCCGTCCCCGCTCCGCCGCGGTCGGGCAGTGTCCTGGTTTCGGCTGGGACAGAGTTAATTTTCCTCACAGTAGCTAGCATAGTGCTGTGCTTTGGATTTAACACTAGAAGGATGATAACACCCCGATGTTTTTAGTTGTTGCCCAGTAGTGCTCAGACTACTCAAGGACTTTCTGAGCTTCTCCTGCTCGGCCAGGGGCAGAACAAGCTGGGAGGGGGCACAGCCAGGAGAGCTGCCCCCAACTGACCAAAGAGCTGTTCCAGCCCATAGAACGTCGTGCTCGGGGGGGTTTAGTCGGTCAGTTGGGGGGAGAGTGATCACTGCTCGGGGACTGATCGTGGCTCGGGGAGTGATCGCTGCTTGGGACGGGCTGGGCATCAGTTGGCGGGTGGTGAGCAATCGCATTGTGCATCATTCGTTTTGTATATTCTGTATATTCTGTTACCATTCTCATTATTACTATTATTATTATTTTCTCTTATTAAACTGTCTTTATCTCAGCCCTCGGCTCTAAACTTTTATTTTCTTCCCGATTCTCTCCCCCATCCCACTGAGGGAGGGGGGCAGTGAGCGAGCGGCTGCGTGGTGCTGAGCTGCCGGCCGGGTTAAACCACGACAGGCAGGCACAGGGCAGGGGGAGGCAAAGGCAGGGGAAGCAGCCCCCCAGCAGCCCCTCTTTAGGGGACAGGCACTGCGGGCACCAGCCCCTCATGCATCGACGCCCAACACCCAGCGGTGCTTCCTCCCTTTCCCCCTCCCCGCGAGGGCAGGGAGGCAGCAGAGCTCTCCTGCCTTGTCCCGAGACAAAGCCACGCTCAGAGCCACAGCCGCTCGCCGTGCCCCGCTCGCCCAGCCGCCTACGTACCGCGTGCCACGGAGGCGTCCCAGCGCACGGCTCCAGCTTTTGTTCCTTCCCCGAGTCGGAGATGTGCTGAAGGAGAACACGGGGGCATCGGGTGACAAAACCGCAGCCTCTCGCGCGCGGGGCGAGCGCTCTGAAGCGGCACGCGAGACCTGCAAGGGGGGGTTCTGCGGTGCTGCTTCCTCCCCCAGCACTTCTGAAGTTCCCTCCGTGTCGCACAGGAGCAGTGCTAGCAGCACCACTGAAATATCTGCTATCCTTTCTGGAATATCTGGAATATCTGCTATCCTTTCTGGAATATCTGCTATCCTTTCTGGAATATCTGGAATATCTGCTATCCTTTCTGGAATATCCAAAATATCTGCTATCCTTTCTGGAACATCTGGAATATCTGAAATATCTGCTATCCTTTCTGGAACTATTGTGTTTTCTTCTAAATGGATGGCAATTACTGCCCCCAATCATCCCCACAGGACGGTGCCAGCAAGGACCAGCCACCATCCAAAAAAGAAAGCCGGTATGGGAAGGGACGCTCAGGTAGGAAGTGCCGGGTCCCATCTCTTCTTCAGCGGAAGATACCAATGGAAGATGTGGCTGTGTGTTTTCAGACTTCCCAAGGCTATCTCAAAGAGGAATGCCTAACCAGAGGACACCAGATGGTTTAGGGAAGACCCCAAGGTCATCCATGAGTCCAAAGGCAAGCCCAGCCTACAGGGACGGGGCCCGCAGAGCAAGCATCAGGTGAGGGTGGATGGGCTGTGGGTCTCCGTTTGGTTCCTGCTGTTCACAGCTTTGCCCTGGTCATTCACTACCGTGTGGCTGCCAGGGACCCCTCCTGCTCCCCGTGCCCCCCGAAAGCGGCTCCTCCAGCAGGGACTCAGCGAGCACAAGCAGCTCCTGCAGACACCCACGCCATGCGGCTGCCCCCGAGCCACCGGCTTGCACCGCTGATGGGCAATGCAAAAAAAAAACCCAAACCAAACCACAAAACACCAAACCACCCAAGCCACCACCGCCAACCGATGTCACCAACGTTCAAGCTGTGACTGTAAAACCTCCCCCTCCAGAGAGCGAAGCACCACAGAGCTGGAAGGAGATCACAAGGTCTGTGCAAGAGGCAGGTCCAGACTTTAGAAATTTGGGACTAGCTGGACCGAAGGCGAAGGGAGAACCGGTCTTTGCCTGACCTGCTGCCCCCGGGGATGTGCCAGGGGGAGGGGACCGGTGGCCGCCGAGGCTGTCACCCTCACCCACCCCGGGGAGCCGCCGAGCCGGCCACATGACGGCGGTTAGCTGATTACTGTTTAACTCGCGGCGTGAGGGATTACACGGCCCGGAGAATTCCTGCATGGAAACATGAGCAGCCCCGCACCACCGCCTTCCCGCTCAGGTGACCTCTAAGGATCAGAGGGTTTTTCCAACGATTTTTGATTTTTTTTAAACGTCTCGTCAGGAACGAGCATCACAAGCACTCGCGAGTCCTCCCCGAGGTGCCCTGCACAAACGGGGGCCTCTGAGCAGGGTTTGCTCCTCTTCCTCGCCACCATGGCCAACACCCACGTCCACCGTGCAGCGCCAGGGCCCTCGAGAGCACCGGTGCTCTCCGCCTTAGCCCACCACACCGGTAAAGCCATCGTGGCGAACCCCACGTCTCGCCTCACATTCAGACATCTGTTTACACCTGAGGTTTTTTCCCCCCCCTCCATTGAAGAAGGGGAAAAAAGCTTCCCAAATGACAAGCTTTTTCCTGAGACACGTGGTGTTCTGCTTCCAGTACAGCAAACAAAACCAGGTCTAAGACCAAGGCTTCTAAAAGGAAGAAGCAACCCCTAGACCACAGGCAAAGGAACATGAAAACGGGCAAAATTTATTCTGAAGCTGAGGGACGGTAACAGCCCTTCCCTGGAGCGTACGATCGTGTTCTTTGTATTTGGTTAAGCCAGTTTCTATCCTGGGAAGGACAGCAAGGAAAAGGAAAGGAAGCTCAGCAGCTCCTGACCAGACTAATTTTACTGGAATGACTTAACCAAGTCGGTCGCTCCCTTGCCTTGGGACTGGCACGGCTTTCTTCTGCTGCCCCACCTGGGCAGAGCCTCCGAAGGGCCCGCGCTAGAGGGATCAGGAGATCACAGCACGAGTTTTGTCCTCTTCTTTCCTTCACGCTGAGCTTGCATCTGCCATTACCAAAATACACGGGGCTGCAGCAACGCAGCCGGCAGAAAGGCAGGGCTGCTAAAACACACTGGGCTCGAGAGAACAAGGGTGTTATTTCGGGCAGCAGCAAAAAAGTGCCATGGGAGATTAAACATCTGTGACTGCAAATCAGCGTTGGCAGGGCTGAGCCTTGAAACTACAACTCCTGTGCCAGCAACTTCTTTGATGTGCACCATGAACATTTAGGGCACTGCACACGTGCTTGATGCTAATGATGTGTTTTCATGACCCAAGGTCTTGTTAAGGGGTAAAAAACCAACCCAAAAAGCAGTGAGCCAAACCTCCCAATACCCTCCCCGTGACTCATATGCCACCCACTCACCCCACACCCCTACAACCACCCCAAACCCACAGACTGTGCCTCAAGGAATTAGACGAGGGTGACCAGCACCATCCACCACGCGTAGCAGACCGCAGACCCAGCCTCACGTCTCCTCTCCAGGAAACCCCTTCCCCATGGGCCATGCCCACCACCTCCGCTGCAGCTCCTGCCGGGGACACAACCAGAAGCCTCTGGGCTTGCAATGGCCCGTTCAACCCAAGTACAGTGTCTGCTGTCAAGAAGAGTACCTGTAAACATCGCACAAAAATAAGGGCTGCAGGCTGCAAGGACCACGCGGTGGGCTTCCATCTCCACAGCTTCGGCCACAATCACCACATCACAGAGGAGCCGCTTGCTGGAAAAACACCAGAAAAGACAAAGATCTTAACTCGCGGTCAGGCAAAAAGCTACGTCGGTATAGCCTGAAAAAGTGAGCAGAAGACCCACCGTTACAGACAAGGCATCTAAGCTTCTGCCAAATCCCAGTGGAAGGTCCTCTAACCCTTCAGCAACCAGTTCCTACCAGGGTTTGCCTACAAAGCAAAGCCTGGATCCTCCCGATGCTACAGCCCTGCCTGTGGTTCTGCTTTTCCCAGGAAAAAAAAAAAATCTGGAAGCCAAACTAGGCATACATGCTGCCCAAAAAAGGGATGGGTAAGGGGCTCCTTCCACCTCACCAACAAGTAGGGCTTGGAGAAGTCACGCAAGAGCTTAGGAGTTTGGGCACGACCTGGAGCCGAGCTCTAGCAGATCTATAAGACAAGAAATAGCCGTGCAAGGGAACACCAGCAGAGCTTTCCACAGGGGGAAGGCAGGGTGGAAAATGATGCTAGTTCTGCCCTTCCTTCCACGTTTGGCCCTACAGAACATGACCACCAAACTTCCCCTGGCACTGAGCAGCGCCAAGGCTGCCCCAGCCCTCTCCCAGCAAGATGATGTCAGTCACTGGTATTTATCCATGGGCCTGAGGATTTCGTTTACCACATGAATCAGTCTGGGATTAAGAGTCAGTGGGACAAAGCCTGGGATTCCAAACAGAAGCCAAAAAACTTCTGAGCTCCCCCACTGACTCATTGTACAGCTTTGGAAAAGTCACTTCATTAACGAGTGACCTTTTCTACCAGCCCCACGTATGTCCTCGGAGGATTCATTAGTTAATGTTTGCACAGGGCTCCGGAGATGCAGACAGCTAGAAGTGCTCAGCCTCCCAATAAGTTGGTTTAAGATGTTTAAGCATACAAATGCAAAATAAGGGTGTTCTTTCCAAATGTCAAGCTTGAAAAAAGATCAGCCTCTGTAAATCTAGATGTCACCTTCTCTTCAGAATTGCTTATCACCACGCTGCACTTTGTCTTTAGGAAACTGCATATCAAATAAACACACAGAGAGCTTCTAATGGACGAGGCATGCCTCCTCTCCTCCCTGTGCTGGAATACATGAACAAAACATCTGTGAAAGGGAGGGTTATAGTTGGAGAACAGGAAGAAAGTAGGAACTGGCAGTCTGTGCTCTACATTCACCCCAGTTTGGAAGGGGTGATGGCAATGAGGGAAGCTTTTTACCAGCCTCTTGATGGAGGCTTCCTCATTTCCTTCAGCTCGTGTAAAGGGTGCTCTGTTCAGCTCCTCTTGGGACTACAGTTTTCTAAAGTACCGCTCGTAATTTCATCTGCATTCGAAAGCTAAAAATTTCAAGGGAGCAACATATAGCAAACAGGTTAAAGGCTTAGCAAGATTTTTCTAGACCCTCTGTATGAGATTTCTGGGAGCACGTGACTGGAGGCGCCAGCATTCACCGTAGCTATTAACGCCGATTGTTGACGGCTTAACGGATTGCCAGCTCAATGCATGTACAATAGAGCTGAGAACGGCGTATTCCAGAACAGCAGCAGGAGCTGACAAAAAGGAGTGCCCAGAAGAAGAAACCCTCAGGCAGGTGCTGCAGGGCGTCTTTCAGTCTTCCAGGCTTTATCACGGCGGTATTGCTCGGGATCTAGCTAACTACAGGCACTGAGAAACGTTGTCCGTCTCCAGCTATTCCCACTATGCCTCAATTAACAGCAGAACAACAGCAGCACAATAGATTTCTGAATATAGCTGCACAAACCTCTATTTTCAGATCCTTTGCTTTCAGTACAAAGAAAGGACTAGAGGGATGCCAATAAAAAAAACCCACCCATACTCCACTTCATGGGATGGTTACAAGGGAAGGATATTTCCATTTTCTGTTCCTGTGCAACTGCGAATCGCTGTCAGACACCTGTGGAAGGAGACATTTCTAATCCCTTTCCACACCGGAGAACGTGTATATGGGGAAACTACTTAATCCATGGAAGAGAGGTGGCTATTACAGCATTACAGCACCTTCCAAGTACTTTGAGGGTGCAGGAAGAGTAAAGGGTGCTGTCTGCTGTCTGCAAGGGAGCCCACACGTTCATGTGTACCACGTATGGACTTTCCACAGGAATTACTTTAAAAATTGGGTTTCTGAGCTTCTCTGTGAATGATAAAGGGCTCAAATGAATGAGTCAGAGAAACGCTCGCTGAACTTCTCTCTGGCTCATGGGATAAAAACCACCACGAAACAACTGGGGTTTGAGCACTGCTGCCACATCGCCAGCATGATGGCAGCAGCTCCTGCAGGCTGTGTCGCCTGACAGTTTTTCAGCCCCTGTTCTCCCTGTACCCACGCAGCTGTGTAGGGACCAAGGTGTGCTCTTCTGACCAATATCAGGACTTTTGAATGTGCAAGCAGAGCGCTGACATTCTTCCCGAGTTGTTGCTTTTTTTTCCACCCCCCTATTTTGGAGTGCTGAGCCCCGACTGAGCGACACTGCTAGTTAAAGAGAGTAAGAACAGTACATTAATAATCTTTGGTCTGTAATTATGCGTAGGTGTCTTAATGCCTGTAATGTTCTATTATTGGTTTTCAGACCATTAGCTCAGTTAAGAACATAGTTTACGGCTAGAGTTGCTGTAAGTAATGGAAAAGACTAAATGAATTATCATCTGTAAATGAAGGCGATTGCTCAGACAACGTTTTTGAGCCATAGCTGGCTTCCTTCTGCTGGGAAGATAGAGCGGTCTGAGGTTGGGAAGAGCAACCCACCACATAAGGGCTGTGTTTCAGCTGTCTCCTCCTACTTGCTCATTAATACCCTACGTGCAACCGTTAGCTGTGGCAAAGATGGCACTTTGGGGGGTTTTTTTCCTAAGTCTCCCAGAAGCCTTTCTGTTCCCATCAGCACGTTTCTGCTAAACCAGAGAGGGTGCCCGTTAAGTCAGAAGTGTACCTCCGTAATTCATTCATGACCTTGAACGCCTTTCTCATGTGAGAGGGGTTGACTGTCACCGTGCGCTGGTCCTTTTCATCTTCAGCTGCCTCAGAGGAGCGGGAACTCTGCTTAATGCTAAAAACGGGGAGAAAAAAAAGGAGTAGAAAGTTTGATTCAATGACACTTCAAAAAATAAGTATCACAAAACTGCAGCACAGGGTATTATGCATGGAGTTACTTGCACATTTGTTAGTCGGCTCAGGTTCACCGCAGGAAGAGCATCGCAGAATGCAGCTACTTCTGCATGGATGTTGAAAGCCAACCCAGCCCACGTTTCAGTCAGAGGGGAAGAAAAGGAAAAAGTGCCAAACACTCGAGGACAAAGCCCAGCCTTACAGGCTTCAGGCCAGAAAAGCAGTGTAAGTTGAAATTCAAGCCAGAACATAATTGCTTCACTGAATAGAAATAGACTGCAGCACTGGGAACTACGAGAGTACCATGGATACTTCATCATCCATCCAGAGAAAGAGAAGTTTCGTTTTCAATGTCCCGTCTGAAAGACACAAGCCTACAATACATGACTTGTATCCTCTTCTACAGAGGCCAGTAGAAAAGGACCATTAAAACTCCCTGCACAGCTTCCAAAGCATCAGCTTTACAGAGGCCACATCCCATTTCCATTTTAGAAATAGGTCTATTTAGTGCCACTGAAACGTATAGAAAGAACTACTAAACCAGACCTTCCTACCAGGGCCACCAGCCCTATAGGTAACGCCAGACCAGATGCACCCCGTTACGTGCTGTGTTAACCAGGCCAACAGGTGCCTAGGGCACATACACGTCCTCGTTGCGTCGCCTCTTTGCACAGAATTGACACCAGGTCAATACCTCCCTGATCTGGAAGCGTGGGAAATCACCCGGCGCCAAAAGTTTCCACCTCTGAAAAAAGCAGCGCAGAGAGGCAGGTCCCTGCTCCGCTTGCACCCGGGGCTCACCCCTCGGACCTGCCAGCAGGCAAACAAGACAAATGGAGCAAGGCCGTCCACACCGAAAGCCAAAGCCAAGCCCAAGCAAACGGCAGACCTCCAGCAGTGACCCCATTGCCACCAGGCACCAGCCCGGGGACCACCTCAGCTTCGCCTTTGTCCCCTCCTCCCTGCCACCGTTCTTTGTTGGGCTGTATCCCAATAAAAAAGGCTGAATCGGGTTAAACCAAGGGTCTGGGCAGCCCAGCACCCTGACTCTGCCGGTGACCAGATGATGACGGATGTCTGAGGAAGGGTACAAAGCCAGGGAAGCGTGGCGGGAGCCTTCCCCAGAACAGTCTGCCAGCCCCTGCTGAGGTGCGCACGCATGCACCCCTATGTCCATACACACCTCTACTCACACTCAGGGGCTTTTCCTTTGACAAACCCGATTATTCACAATTTACAACCCCTTGACAGCGTGAAGCCCTTGCTGAACACCGCACCCTCCCCGTTGCCTGCTCCTGACCAGTGGCTCTTACCAACACCGCATCCCCCAAGACCCCACGAAGCTCTTCGCCCCCCCCGCCCCCCCCCAGCGGGCTGCGTTGTCCTTCTTCACCAAACAAGAGGTTGAACAGCAGCCCAGCTGTGCCCAGCCCCAACGCACGCCTGCGTACTGGGCGGCCCCCAGTTCTGTGCCCCAGACAGGGGTTAACGCCAAAAACCGGCCAAGTCCAATTCCTCCATTTTGCCGAGCAAGTGAAATAGTTTCAGCCGCAAGCGAAGCCGTGAGGCTGAGCACAGCACCGCTCAGCCCAGGTCCCCGAGGAGGGACACAACTCCCCAGCTGCGTTCCGGTCCTCGCCCCGCTCGCTTAGGACGGCTGGAGCAAAAGGAAGCAAAGTGGAAGCAGAGCACCTCTTGTTCAGTATTGAAGGGACTGGGACCGAGCTGTCAGTCTGCAACACCTACAGGAAGCAACCAAACCAACCAACCAACCAAAGAAATGACATGAAAAAGAAAAAAAAGAAAGTGAAACTGAGAGGCAGCGGCAGGGGCGGCCGTGCCCATCGCTGCTGGGGCGGGACGCGGCTTCGGTCGTCGTCAGACAGACCGCGCGGGGTCCAAAATCAAGCGATGCTCTCAAAAAATCACGCGATGCTCTCAAAAATCACGAGGCAGCTTTAATAGGAAAAAACACACGGCTGCGATTTATTTATTCGCACTCGGAGACCAAGGATCCATCATTTTCAAACCCTCCCGCTGGCAGGAGGCACAGTTCAAAGGACACGGCAAGTTTCACTGAGCAGCAAAGCAAAGGTCAGATCAACAAGCCTTCATAAAGCCTCAACCCAACCCCACCAACGCCTGCCTGTGTATTTTAAAAGCAAAAACCTTGCTTCAGAATTTTTGAAAGGGATCAATCGGTTCCTCCTAAAAAGCATCAAAAGCAACTTTTTAAAAAGCATCCTAAAAGGCCTCCTCAGCTTTACTGGCCGGGGTGGGTTTCACATTTTGCCAAAGGCTCACCGTAAGAAAATACTCCGGATTGTCTGGTTAAAAACTTGTTTCAAAAAAATCAAGATATGCTATTTAAAGTTTTTCCAAATGACTCATATAAAAAACACATTTAAAAAATTAATGGCCAAGAGCCTTTAACTCATCTTTGAGACTGACTCAGCTTCCACAGAACTGCGTTCCAGTAATGCACAGAGGATGATTTTATCTGGGAGAAAGATTTCACACCCCCATGCAGGCACTCTCGGAGATTGCCGACACATTTCCAACGTAAAAATGCAAGAACCTAAAGGCTCCAAGCACACGCAGCCTGCCACAGAGCAGACGCTACCCCCGCGCCGACCGAAACAGCGCAGCGCCCTTTCCTGAGGGGTTTTTCCCTACCACGCTAAGAACTGTTACACTTATCACACCGTTGTTATATTAACGGAGCAAAGCAAAGGAGGAGCAGAGTCCTCTGACCAAAGGTGCTGGCTGAGACCGCCCGGGCGTGCAGGAGCTCCCGCGCCCCGCGACCGCAGGGACTTTGCCCCCAGCATCTCCACCTTGCGCGGCGCTGATGTCCTGCCGCACCAGCGGGGCTCACAAGCTGGCTGCCAGCAGCAATTTGTTCTATTCCTGGGCTATCCGAGGCCGTGCACCGAGCGAACGGGCAAATGATTTAATTTCCCTGGGCCAGACGAACATCCTCATTAAGGACACAGCAGGGTTCTCCTAAAATAAGCAGAGGCTCTTACTTGCAGAGTGCCAACCCCACCGCCACCTCCTGCCTGGCCTCTCAATGCTGTCCCCAAGCAGAACAAACAAACCCTGATTCGAGAGTCCCCAGTTAAGCCCAGGAAGCAATCACAACCCCCTTTACACCACGTTCCTCCTCTCCAGTCCGGGCTCGGCTCACGCTGCCCGCAGCGCAGCTCCTGCCCGAGCGCGGCCGCACGCCGACCCGCACCAGGGCATCTCAAACCCCCGTCACCGTGCCTCTGCTGCTTGCACACATCAACTATAAAGTTGGGTTGCCTTAGTTACCAGCAGTAATTACAGATGTCTTTGCGGATTACGTGAAGGAATAAAAGCCTTCCTTAGAGCTAAACTGTCCCCTGGCAAGATTATTGCCATGCAGAGAGCTGCTGGACCCCAGGAACAAAAATCCCACCTCTGCCAAAGCCAACTCCACCGCTGGCTTTACTGGAGCCAGGAGTTCACCCTAAAGGAGAGGCAGACTCAAACACGCTCTCCTTCGGAGCGGGGAAGGATGAGCTGCTGCTCACATTCCTGGGAGAAGAGCTGCCGGGCTCAGCTCCTAGCCCACCTGCGGACACCGGGAAGGACCCTCCCCACCAGGCTCTCACACTGGGGAGATGATGGACGCCGGGGAGATGATGGACGCCGGGGAGATGATGGACGCCGGGGAGATGATGGACGCCGGGGAGATGATGGACGCCGGGGAGATGATGGACTCCGGCGGGTCCAGCCCAGCCCAGCCGTATCCCACCGTGCAGCACTGGGGCTCCCCAGGAGCCGCTCGCCTCCCCCACCTGTGATCTGCTCCCCAGCAGAGCTTCGGCCCCCAAGGTTGGCCAAAGAGTCAGGGGGGGCTGGGCGACCGGCCCTCCCGCCCCCCGGGCACCCCGACACCCCCGGGCACTTCGCACCCTGCCGCTGACGTCGCAGGGACACGCTAACCGCGCGTTTCCGAAGCCTGCGGAGCTGCTTTGCGGGATGCGTTACAATCATCGCCGTGGAACGTTCACCTTGGGTTTCCGAGAGGTTTGACATCGCTCTGAGCCAGCCGTCTGACAGATGCCCAACAGCAGTTACTAGCGTGCAAAGCTTAAATGCCTCTACTAAGAAAAATGCAGACCAAATATTAATTTAGTCTTAGCGAAATGAAAAATCATCTTCCCTTGACTCCATCGTTCTCTGTTTAGAATCAATGGCCAAAATCACGGTGCAAAATACGCTATGCCCAAGAGTTTTATTCCTCGAGCCAGGCAGACACAGGAAGAAAAAGATGTCAGTGCAATGGCGTATTTAAAAAAAAAATCTCAATTTCTGAATTTGTCTTTAGGAAGATACAAAGATAGCAGAAAAACGTGACTGAAGGAATCGAGACACTGAGATGGATTTTGAGGGGATTTCAGAGAAGCAGATTATCATTAAAACATATGGGAGGGAGCATAATGGATTTTTTTTTTTTAATAGTAATATTACTTTCCTATGTTGGTGAATTTTTTCAGTGCCTGCATCAACATGGAGACATTAGCTTAGAAAAACACACAATTGGTATACAACAGATCCCAGAAGAATACTCATATCAAAGGAGACCTCAGGGGAAAAGCAGACTTCGGGAACCACTGAGAAGAAAAGTCCTCGCTGACGGTAATGGAAACAACACAAAATAACTCAAATACGACAATGCCATTTGCTTGCAAAGGCAAATATTGTATTTCTCAAACAAATACTACGGAGACTACCCCCACTCAAAGACTGAGCTAAAATCACAGGCGATTTAATTCTTTAACCAAAAAAATAAACAGTCCAAGGGTTTTTTTCCTATTCAAACTCAAACAAACCTTGCCAATTCAGAACCAGAGCACCGTGCCCCATCGTGCAGCCCTATGTCGCTTCCCCATAAAACCAAAGTCCCTATCAGGGCAGTAAAAGAAAATCAGGACTGTGAAATAATTTATTGCCAAGCGGGAATGTTTCAGCCCCCTTGCCCCCGTCTGCTTCTGCCCCCGTGCAACAACCAGGGCAATTGATACCACTGAACAACTCGGATGTGCCGGTTATCAGGATATTTGAGTCCGGGCAGGCTCGGGAGCAGAGTCAGAGGTGATGCGAGCACCAATACCGTGTTCCTCACCGACTACAAAAACGGAAAAAGCAATAACGTTAAAAACCAGGGGGACGTCTGCTGTCATGGAAGTCACAGGGTATAAAATGTGAGGCCTGATCTGGATGACACGGATCCGAGTCGAAACGCGGGGCAGAAGTACAGAACCCGGGAACAGAACCGGCCCACGGTGCTCGCCCACCCGGGTCACCCTCCAGCCTTCCCGGACTTGCTCAGCCGCGGCACAGTCCCACGCGAGGTGCCCTCTCGGACCAGGAGGCAGGTGAGGATTTCCAGCTCCCCTTGCCAAGGGTCGAACCCCACATCATTACTGCCTGCAACCAGCTCAGGGCCGCCCTCCTCTTCCCAAAAACTAGAAATACAAGCAGCAATTTGGGTAACCATTCCTCGCTTCCAGAGGCAGAGAGTATGCTGATGTCCTTCGTACCCTAAAAGCAGATGGCCTGGGAAAAAAGGATGAGGCAAACAGTCTGGGTACTTTCCCGGTGCCTTTTTCACCACTGTATCCCCAGCTGGCTCATTCAGTCAAAGCGAGACCATTGCTGGTAACCAGAAAAACAAGGTACTAAGTAATAGCGCCGAGGGTGAGCCCAGCCTGGGGTATCAAAACAGCTCTTCGCCACCTTCCTCAAACACCAGGCTCATTTATATATATAAAGAAAAAAAGAAGGAAAGCCCATTCCATGGGCTAGCATCTACCATGATAATCTAAGATTTCAAGGCACTTGAAATCAATTAATATCTAGATTAATGCCAGAGGTGGCACACACTTATGGGAAGCAGAAGCCCTACAATGTCATTTAAAGAGGGATGTGCCAGGCTGAAAGTTTTGTTTTGCTCGCTAAATACACAAAGAATCGTAACCCTTGAGCCACGTAAGGGTAGAGAGCTGCCCTCCGGAGCTTGGAAAGCAGCTCCCACAGGCTGCTCCCAGCGTTTTCCCTCAACAGAGGGAAAATTTCCAGAATTTGGGGGTTGACCACAGCTTAATTTTCCAATGTATCATACTTAAACAAAGCTTCTGTCAAGCCCTGACGATTAGTACTACCAGCGGGTCAAGCCCCCTCTCTGTTCCCCCACCCCCTGCAAGGTCAGCAGCACAAAAGGAAGCACTCGGCATATCCTGTTTTTAAAAAAAATACCAAAAAAAAAAAAAAGGTATCCCAAACCAGCTTAACCAGCTTAGTGCTTGGTTTGGAGCGGTACAAGCGAGCTTCTGAGGTGCGAAAGGCACCC
>JADKXX010005112.1:0-33437 GCA_017310255.1 Butorides virescens
GCTCCACTCGCTGCTATCTCAGCGCACGCCGCAAACCCGACAGCTTGCTCAATCCTGGAGGGACCAGATTGCCCGAGCACACTGCGCAGGCCTGCAGGGCAAGGCGCAGCTTTGGTTTCGCAAGTCTGACACGGCTCTAAGAGTCAGCGCCCCGCAGAGATTCCCCGCGATCGCAGCGTGCGGCCGCCACCGCTGTCCCCAGCACCGGCTCCGGCACACGCGAGGGGCATGTCCGCTGGCTCGTGCCAGCCCCAGCTCATTACGGGGACAGGCGTTCAGCACGTTTTCTTTTTCATGCAGTAGTCATCAGTATTATAAAAGTGTAAGTTAGGCTAATAAAATTAGCCAAATAAAATTAACAAGTCACACAAGCAGCAGAATCAAGAACAAATGATACCTGCAAGCAGACACGAACACCCGTTACTACTAAAAAACTGCACGCCCATGACAGCACGCTGAGCTCTGCCGTGATACCGTAGGGTCTGAAAAGCTTTGCTTTACGGTATTTCTTTTTGTTCGTGCAGATTACAAAAATAAAAAACATCTTTGTTTTAAGAGAACTACTGCACTTTTACTTTCATATTCAGTGCTGAAAGCAAACGAATTGCTCTCACTTCCTATTTCTCGCAGGTGACACCACCGCCGTCCAGCACTCATTCCTGAACGGAAGGCCACTAAATCACCGAGATCGTTTCAGACACATACGCTTCAGAACTAAACGACAGACTACGGAACAGCAAACTGAAGTTACTTTATTTCTCTCTCCGTGACCGTCCCAGACCGACTGTGCAGTCACAAACTTATTTACATGCCAGCTACATACTTCATTTCATCTCAGTTCTTCCTATGCACCTCCATGCGCCCAGGGGTCAGAAAATTGCTAAATACCATTAAATACATAAGCAAAGCTTTAGCAACCAACCTGTTCGCTAGGAACTGTACCAGAAACAGCTTTATAGTCAAAGAGAGTCTGTAAGTCACCGTGCCTTCAACCCCAACTCGCACTTCATTCTATATTCCGTGGTACATCCCGGCATCACTGCCCCTTATTAAAGAAGCGCTGGCACGAGCCTCAGGGATGTCACCTGCCTTGTCACAAGGAAGGTCCCACTCCCAAGGGCCAAGGGGCCAGAGCAGAGCAAGTCCCACCTACTCAAGATGCTCACCACAGAACATCATCAAACAGACAACGGCCTTTTGAGACGCTAGCTAGCACGCTCCCTATTACAGGTGCCATTTCTGGGATCTACTTTTTATTCTAGAAGACAGTGCCCTGCGGGAGGACGATCACGTACAGATAACCAAACAGCATCTTCCAGCACAATTCTCAGAATCAAGCTATAGCTTAGCAAAACCATCAGATTCCACACACAAAGTCCCTTTTAAAAAGAAAACTACTTGTTTCTAGTATCAACACGTTCTTTCATGACACAGAACAGGCGAGAATACCATAAAGCTATAGTTGGTGCACAAATCTTTACCTTCCTCAAGTCAAACAACAAGCCACATCACAGGGGGGAATTTAACTATTTCTTTCAAAACCAGGCTGTCCCTGGACAAGGTTAAGGCAAGCCACCAGTGCAAAGGACTACATCGTATGCCCAAACTAGCACGAGACCTAGAACTCAGTAGCTCGTTTCAGCTACAGAAAGGAAAGCTGTGCTTCGAGTTCAAGGATGACTGTCCAACACGGCTTGAAAGTGCAAAGGTAAAGTAAAAAACGTCAAGCCCCACGAACTGCAACAAAACCAACCACCTGAAGCCGTCTGCCGCCAGGAGCTGGTACTGGCAGTGGCTTACAGCTACTTCTCCAAAACGACCTGTGCTTTCAACAACGTATCAGCGACACTGGTCCACAGCAGAGGCTAATGAGCTTTTGAGATTAAAAAAAAATTACAAGACAATTGCGAGTAGCAGGTTACTTGGAACCTATTTATAAAAGCTAAGCCAAAGAGAACCAGTTGCACTGCAAGAGCCGTAAGTTATCACAATCAAGAGGAAACTCAGGTCTTGGTTTAAACTCTGATTACACCAAAAGGTCGCCCTGTTTATTTAAGCCTAGCTGATGCTAGCTTTACTTCTAATAGCAACAAAAAGACTCAACTAAAATCAGCATCAGGTTAGATTGACATCAAAGACTGACAATACCTTGAAATTCCATGTGAAATCCTTCAGCCCAGAAGCACAAAGCCCTAGACGTTTGCTTTCTGGGGGAATTATACCCCTAATATCTTGCATGTCTGGAGCAAAGCAAAAAAATCAGCTTTTAAGACGCAGTCCCATAAAGCATCAGCATTAAAGACTAAGTCCTTAGAAACCTGAAGTCAAAATAACTTTGTACTTTTTAAATCCATGCCCCGTATCATACATACTCTCACTCAAGCATATAAGGAATTCAAATCTTTATTTGATATCCATAAACCCATAAACGTTGCTATTCTATATTTCTATGCAGGAAGGCAGTTTTCCCCTAAAACATTATGCTTTTTAATAAACAACAAACTTTTAATTCTATTGCGTGAAAGGGCTACAAATATACATTTGTTAACCAAGCAGACTACACAGATAGTTTTGCTTTTACAACTGGCACCTACGTTACTGGTACACTTAGCTGGCTCATTTATCATAGCACTTTGCCCACGTAGTTTAGATTATCACTTTTTGAAATATGGGCAACTGCAATTATTTAAAAAAAAAAAAAAAAACCAACCAAAAAACCAAAACCAAACAAAAAAACCGTGCTGAGGCAGGTATTGCAAATCCATTCCTTTTTTCCAGTCAGTACTCATGGAGCCCATCTTTATTCACATGCAGATGTCATTGCATTCTACACCAGTCATCTAGCGGCATAAAATAACTTTCAGAAGTCTAGTACAATCCTTAGCGAACCAATTTTACTCCTGCTGTAACGAAGCCTGCAGCAAGGGGGCTGCCATCCTGTCGGTAGGTGGTGCTGCCAGAGATTCTCGGGGAACTTTAACGAAGGACAATAGTTCGGAGTGAAAAGTCTGTTAACCCGGTACTATGAAAACACGTATGCCTTTAATAGAAGGGATAAATGTCGACCCTTTCCTGGAAGGAATCATACACAGACAAACCGGTAAGAGGACTTGAAACTAAGCAATCGGAAATTCTGAACATTTTATATGAATGAAGCACATGCTTAACACAAACTATTTCTTCAAAACTACACAGTACATACGTTGATGGAAAAGTCCTATAGAAAAAAATTGACCAACCATGTCAGCACGTCAAACTGCCTCGTACAAGATGGTGGATGCACACCAACTGCGTAAGTGAGAACGAATATTTAAAAAACAGACCACATCGACGGATTAGTACTTCAAAAATTTCTCTGTCGAGTGTTCGAAAACCAATAAAACCACTAGGGGGGTAGCAAAAAAGTCAGTTAGGACCTTTACCGGCAATAAAATATTTACTCTAAGTACAGACAGATTTTAAAGCAGAGGAACACTTGCTTCAAACCTAGAAAAGCCTTAAAACCGTACGGAATGGATCCTAGGAAAAAAAATTAGACATGTAAAGGTCAATGAACACAATGATTTATTTAAAAAATAAAAAACGTAAAAACGATTTTTTTTTTTCCTCCTTTACAGAAATGTTAATTTCAGTCATGGGATCCGAGCAAATTTTGTAGAAAAAAATGTAGTAGCCAGGTATCGAGTCCTTACAACAAAGGAAATTCCCCCATAACCCTCCCCGGTTTTTACTCCAGATCAGCAAGACACTTCCCACCCCGTACCCCCAAAAAACAAATTAAAACAAGACATTTTTCGTTGCTAGTATAAAAACGACCAAGGTCCAAGTAATAATAAAAAAATAGAGTCCATCAATGACTGTAACACAAAGTATGTGTATGTGGGGCCCAGTCCATCTTCAGAGAGAAAGAAGTGGCACGGGCAGCAGAGGCGACCCCCGGGGGCATTTAGGAGCTGCTCCCGCAGCAGGGAGGCATTTCAAAGGAGCTGCCCTTCGGCGAGTGAGGGGAGAAACCATTCAGAAGCTGCCCCGTATGGAAGGGAGGGCTCTCCACGCCACCCCCGACGGCCACGGGCGCTCCCGCTCAGAAAGAGCCGCCCCCGTAGCCTCCCCCACCATAGCCGCCTCTGTACGGTCCACTGTTACTGCGGCCCCCCCAGCTGCCGCCCCCTCCGCCACCTCCTCCGCCGCTCTTCATGGGGCCGTAGGAGGACTGGTGCTGGCTGTAGCTGCCGAACCCGCCGTACCCGTTGCCGTAGTCGCCGCCTCCCCCGCCGTAGGAGCCGCCGCCCCCACCGCCGTAGGAGCCGTAGCCCCCGCCGCCGCCCCCGCCGTAGCCGCCGTAGCTGTTGTAACCGCCGCCGCCTTTGGACAGGCCGTTGTGGTCCCGGTTGCCGGATCCGCCGCCGCCCCGACCCCTTCCTCCTCCTCTGCCGCCCCGGGAGGGCCGGGCAGAGCCGCCGCCTCCCCCGCCCGCCTGGATGTCCTCCTTGGGCACGGCCTTCTTCACCTCCACGCGGTGGCCCTGGATGGGGTGGAACTTGACCACGGCCGCCTTGTCGGCGGCGTCGTGGTTCTGGAAGTAGACGAAGCCGAAGCCGCGCTTCTTCCCGCTCTGTTTGTCGGCGATGATCTCGGCCTTCTCCACCGGGCCGAACTGGCTGAAGTGCTGCACCAGGTCCCCTTCGCCCACGTCCCCTTTGAGGCCGCCCACAAAGAGCTTCTTCACCTTAGCGTGGGCCCCCGGCTTGGCCGAGTCCTCCCGGGACACGGCCCGCTTCAGCTCCACCGCGTTCCCGTCCACGGCGTGGGGGGAGGCGGCCATGGCGGCGTCGGCCTCCTCCACCGCCGAGTAGGTGACGAAGCCGAAGCAGCGGGAGCGCTTGGTCTGCGGGTTGAGCACGACCACGCAGTCGGTGAGGGTGCCGTAGGCCGCGAAGTGCTCCCGCAGCCCGGCCTCCGTGGTCTGCACGTTCAGGCCGCCGATGAACAGCTTGCAGAGCTGCGAGTTCTCCATGCCGCCGCCGGTGCCGGGGCTGCGCCTGGGCCTGGCGCCGAGACTCCTCCTCCCGCTGGCGGGCAGCTCCGGCGGTTTCTTCCCCCCCTTCTCCGTCTTTGCCGCCTCGTCCCCCTCGCTCGCTGCCAACGGCGCGACCTCACGGCTGCGGCCGGCGATGGCTCCCTCGGCCTGGCCCGACGCCTCCACCTCGCCTCACCTGGCCCGCAGAGGAGACGGGGGCGTCCCGGCTGCCGCCGCTCCCGCGGAACGGGGGGTGGGGGCGGGGGAAAACACGGGCACGCACAAAATGGCGGCGGCGGCTGCTCCCGAGCTCGGCCGGCGACTGGCGCCCACACAAAGGGGACGCCGGGAGCCCCGCCCGCCCGGCCGCCGCCGCGCCCGCCCCCCGCGCCGGCGCAGCCAATGAGAGCGCGCCGCCGGGGCCGGCCGCGACTCACCTTTAGGGGCGGGGCTCCGGCCGCGATCGACGAGCGCGGCGACTAATCGGAGGGCGCGACCTCCGCCGCGCGTCGGCGACGGGCCCGCGGGCCCGCCGGTGACAGACGCGGCGGGCAGCCAATAGGGCCGCGCTGCAACGGCCGGTGACGCGGGGCGCCCTCTGCGCGCGCCGAGAGAAGGGGCGGGGCGGGGGCCGCCCCGGTGCCAATGGGCCTCCGCCGGCCGGGCCGCGCGCGCTCCCCGGTGGCCCCGCCCCGCGGGGGAGGGTCGGCCGGCAGCTCGCGCGGGAGCGTTTGAAGCGCTGACCGTTAGGCGCCGCGCGCCCCTGCCCGCGCTGCCGCTGGCGGCCTGAGGCGGCGGGGGGGGGGGGCGGGAGCGGGGCCGCCGCCCCGAGCAGGGGCTGCTCGCTGGCCCGCACCCGGCCCGGCCCGCGGGGCCTCCCGTGCCCCGGTCCCCGCCTCCCCCAGCGCCGTGCGGCGGCGTGGGCAGCGTGCTCCGGCGGGCGGGGGCATCCCGCTGAGGGGCAGCCCCGCCCCGCCTCGCCCCGCCCCGCCCGCTCCTCCTTGGCGGCGGCCGCCGCCTCCCCCGCCCCGAGGCGCTCCCGTCCGCCCAGCCTCGTCCCGCGGCCGCTGCCCCCTCGCTTTCCCGCCACTTTGCTCCCCCCGCTTCCCAGCCCTCTCACCGCCTCCTCGCCCTCAAACCTCTCCTGCGCTCTAAAAAAGAGGGGGTTTCTTACAAAAATAATTACCGAGCCTTGGCGGGGTGAGCAAGCCCTGTGAAATGCCGAATAGCGAGATGCAGTTCCCTTTCTTTCCTTAATAGTACCTTAAATGTCGTCAGCTTGAAGGCTGCAGCGCTATTTTCGACATCCTGAATTTCTCATCAGAAACAGGATTTTTTTTTTTTTTTTTTTTTTCTGTCTTACACTCACTGGGGTTTATGCTGGAAATCATCCAGGAGCCAAGCACGATTTTTGCGGTGTTTTCTTCCCTTGAAGGTGACAAAGCCCCGTTCACGCTTCGCGAGGCACGTTGGCAGCCGCCCCCCGCGGTCTCTGAAACAGTTCGTCCTCCTTGCAGACGTGTGTCTAAGCTGTTCCTAAAAACTTCAGCGAAGGCGATTTCACAGCCTCTCCGGGCAGCTTCTTCCCTCGTTTGTTATTTCCACAACGAGATGAGAGTTTCCCTTTAGACATGGAGACAACCTGAAAAGATAACCCCACAGCGAGTGCGCTGAAGGGAGCGCGAGCCTCAGGCCCTCCTGAAGCTCAAGCCCCCCCTGTGCAGCGCTGACCCCCTCTCAGTTAGGGGACGTACACCCGAACGCGCCGCGGGGCTGCTCGGACGAGAACACTCCCACTCCACACTGGGCACCTCTCCTCATTTGTGCTCTCCCTCATTTTCTGCTGCTTTGCCTTTTCAGGCACTACATCCCAAAAAACAGGCCTGTCGTGTCTCACTCACAACGATAATTCCATAGACTTTTCCTAAGATTTTTTTTAGGGGACTGTTCCCTATGGCAGGATTGTATTACCTCTACCAGTTAGCACAGGTTGAGAGGGTTATTTCTGACCATGGCAGTATTTGTCAGACACTTAAGAGCTGCACCTCCAAAGACTGACCTGCAAAATTCTTCTTTGAAGTCCCCTGTGTAATACCTGGTTCATATACCTGCGCCAGGGCAGGTTTAGGCTAGACATTAGGAAAAACTTCTTCACTGAGAGGGTTTGGAATGGGCTGCCCAGGGAGGTGGTCGAGTCCCCATCCCTGGAGGGATTTAAAAGAAGGATGGATGAGGTGCTTAGGGACGTGGTTTAGTGGTGGGATGGCAGGGGTAGGTTAACGGTTGGACTCGATAATCTTAAAGGGCTTTTCCAACCAAGGTGATTCTATGATTCTATGATATCCCAGTTCTTGGCTTTCAAAAGCCTCTCTGGGCTATTTTATTCCCCACGCCATCCAAGAGCATTGGCACCAAGCCTCACATTCACAAGTCACGGGTGGGAAATCCACATTAGTATACTGCAAATCAGACGTTTTGGGGACTAGCTTGGTAAAAAATAACTGTCAAACCACCCAGTTCCCAGCAGGATCATATCCCGGATCCCCTGTCAGACACATTGCTGGTCCCTTGCTCAGGGAGAAGCATTCAAGTCTTCCCTCCAATACCAGTCCTGGGAGCCTGTTGTAGAGCTGGGTACTGAATATTCCGGACCCAGCAGTTACAGTTTTGTATTGGGCACCATATCAGGATGCAGTTCCACTGCCCTGGTGCTTGTGCAAACACAGCGATGCGCTCAAGAGAGCCGAGGCAGCCAAAAATGATTTTCTCATGAAAAGGGGCTTGGTTTTTAGCTGCCTCAGCTTTCTGAAGCAGTTTTTTGCGTGATCCCACGAGTGCCGGTGCTGGCAGGAAGCAGAACTGCAACATCACCCAGATTTAGACCGACCGCTGTGGAAACGCGCCCCTGGGGACTCGCAGCGACCAGCGTAGCATCGGCAGTGCTGGAAGGTTGGCCAGCGGTGGGCCTGGAGCAATTCCAGAGAGGCCCAACATTTCAGCACAAAGATTCTTCCTTTTTCCTCTTCAGAAGGTGACAACTCCAGAGATCAACACTGCCGGCAAAATCCCGGCCTCGTTCCTATCAGCAGGCCAAGTTTTCATGCTTTAGTCTCAAAGGCTGTGATTATCATTAACCGGTAGGATTAGTACTCACAATACAGTAATCTGATTTTTCTCAAAGCGGATTTTTTTTCTGTTATAGTCAAGTCAAAACTTCTTAATATGGCAAGAGTATTAAATGTCCGTGTTTGAAAACCACTTACAGGGAAAGACGCTACATGTTTAGGTCCATTTATCTCAATGCATGAACAGGCGCAATCATTTTATCTGGTTTTAGAAAAAAGAACATGCCCATAATGTCACTGAAGTATTTGTGGTCTTAAAATAAGCAAATGTATCCAACCGTATTAAAACCCCCCCCCACCTTCTTCCCAGAGGCTGCCTGCAAGCTCCACACAATTACAGGAAATACAAAAATACATTTTGCCTACCACTTATTGTAAAAACTGTGCAGCCCTTCCCAAGATAAATTAATATCTGATTCGTGTAGAAAATAACCCATGAGAGTTTTATAGACCCTTAATAATTTACAGCAAAAAGGAAGAAAAATTAAGAGGAGCTAATTACAGCCTCAGTGGGTAACAAAGAAAACAGAACGCTTGTTTTCAGCTCGCTGTCCCCGCTCCTCTGACACAACTCGGGTATAGCCCAGCTGCTTCCTTCCATTGGCACTTCTGGCTGGTTGATTAATGGCAGGAAAGTGCCTTTAAAACATATATATACCCATCTCTTGCAGACAGAAACATCTCCTCTGATCCTGCAGAAAGGCCAAACCCCGCCTGCGCTGGTGCCCACCGCCCTTTCCCATGGGAGCAACCTCGCGTAGTCCACGTGTTTGCCCAAAATCACGTTCTCAGGGTTCCGGCCCCATGTGCTGGAGATGTATGTGTGCCCCGACAGGTACCACGGGGCTCCGATGAGGTGGGGATTCCTGGGCAGCAAAACACCGGCTTCTCCAGCATATCCTACAGTCATTCCCGCCTTCCTGGTCATCCGAGCTGCCTCGGACTCCAGCCAGACCTCTCCATCCCCGTCGGGCTCGTGCCTGGCGAGGCAGCCGGTCGCCCGGCCAGCACACCGAGCCACTCGTTGTACCCATTCCTGCGACCCACGCGCCTTCGCCTGCTCCCGAAATGGGGCTTTTCCCTCCCCGCGAAGGCGAGGTGCCCGGTGGCAGCGTGCGGGTGGGACGTGACAACTCCGCCAAAGCCGGCAACGCTCCGACAGCTGCAGCGCTTTCCCCGCCGTATTTTGAAACTGCTTTTAACCACACACGAGCAAATGCATCACGTTGTCCCATGTATTTAAAAAGCAAACACTGTTAAAAAGAAATACATGCTTTCCCCGTCCTGGCGGGGCAGTCGCAGCATTAAATGGTTTGAATGCTGATAAAAACCTCGAGAACAAAGATTCATCCTGTAAGCAGGTTAAGTTTCTAGCCCAGGAGAAAGCTCCGCCTGCAGCATCCCCCAAAGAAAAGGCGTTTCTCAAACCAGAGGCGCTGGCCAAATAACGCACCGTGTTCACGCACCGTGTTCACTGTCTCCATGGGATATTTTGGTTAGCGTTAGGATATCAGAAGGAAGGAGAACCACGTCGTTTTTCATGCGTGACCCATCCCAGTTATTCCAGTCGAAGCCTACCTCCGGGGTCCACAGGAGGGCATCGCTGCCTAAGAGATCACAGAAGCAGGCGTTGGCCCAGCCCCTGGCCAGCACGAGGCTTCCCACCTTACCGTACTTTCTTAGTTAAAGCTGACACAAATCAAATTGTTAAGGAAGTCTTTATAGCAATTTTCATCACTAAAGAGACATACTTCTGTCATGCTCTTTAATGAGTCCGAACTGCTGAGACAGAAAAGGAATATCAAAGTTTTGGGAAGAGTATCAGGAGCAAATAAAAGGACATTAAGAAGTCAAAAGTAGCTCTTATACGTTAGAAATATTTTGATTATCTAAACCCTGGCATAAACACAAAGTCATACCCTTTTAATTTGTTTCAACCTCTTTAATCTAGTTTATATCGGTTTCCATAGTCAACAGGTATGGATTCATTTTTTTCAAAAAACAATTTAAGCGTACCGTCTGGCTTTTTTAATGAATTTAAGTATGATTTGTTAGTATAGTGCCATCCCCTAGGTTTAGGTCTGGTCTTACCTTTCCGCAAACAGAAATCATTTCAAACCTAGAGGATTCCTTCATGCAGCCTGTTTGCTGAAGCAGCTCGGCGCTGGCGTTACGCTCCCCGACGCCTGCAGTAACGTCACCCTGGCTATAGGCAGATCGCGTCCCGAGTTCCTCAGTGTGCACGGGTGGCAACAGGGGGGAATAAAGGGGATTCAGCCATAATTTCCCAGATCACTCTCAGAGCCACACACATTCAGGCGAGGATTTTTGATCTAATCATTTTGAAGAGGCCTCCTCTTCCCTCTGAAGCTCCATTTCTCTTTGCCTCTTCCATCTTCTCGCTCTTCTCTCATAATGGAGGATTTCCTTTCCTCTCTTTCCTGAAAGTTTATGTAAGAGCCGAGCTGGTCATTTGGAGTGATGGGATGAAAGTAAAACAGCAAAATGCAGTCTGAAACGTCAAGGTTCTTGTCGGGACCAAAGACCCCAGCCAGGGGGAGGGGTGGACCTTCCACCGTATCGTAGTCCGAGGCAGACCTGGGTCCTAAGTTGTGCCAAAGGAAGACCTGGAGCCAGCAGCAATCCCAGCCACGCTCTGAGCTCTTTTCATCTGCAAATCTTTCTTTATGTATTTTCCAGTTAAACTACAACCTACTTGCTCTTCTCGCGTAGCTATTCCTAGGCCCCATCTATTCCTTGTTCCACAGAACCTCTGGAGGGTGATGGTTGTGGTGCTTTGGCACGACTGACATTTAGCTTTGTTTGAAAACAGCAGGAGGAGTTATGCGACGAAGTTCAGTGTGTATCTGCCTGCAATTAGCTGTAAGGCATCCACGCTATTTGAGAAATGTTAAAATGAGGTGGTGGATAAAAGCGAGGGTCTCTAGACACCAAACAGCAATCTAGAATTCATATTTTTAATTCAGAAAATCAAACCTGTTATTACAGTTTGAAACATGCAGGAATATTGAAACAGACTGAGATTAACAGGAAAAACCTTTTGATTGTTTAAGTATTTCTTAATTAACAATTAGGACAGTGAAAAATGTCACGAGCACAGCAGGGTGTGCTGCTCACAGCGCTGTTATAAAAAGACTGTCGAATGGAAAAAAAACAGAGATACAAATGATCATATTCCCCTCAAATCTGTGAGCTATTGATTTCATTCATTCTTTGGCAGAGAGAACTCTTGGA
Organism: Butorides virescens; assembly: GCA_017310255.1. Lineage (NCBI taxonomy): Eukaryota > Metazoa > Chordata > Aves > Pelecaniformes > Ardeidae > Butorides > Butorides virescens. Next base: position 11,401 of record JADKXX010005112.1, read on the forward strand.
AAACATCCACTGGAGAACTTCTAGAAAGCTACAAAGGATTGAAACGGGGTTTAAGAAGTGGAAACCATTATAAAATATGAATTAATGCAGTCACACTCGTATTACAATTACTCCCATATCTATTATTCAGGAAGCCAAGTAACTTGGCTGACCCAAAAAATAAAGATGCTGACCTTTCAGCCAGAGTATATTGCTCTCCATCTCGGTTGCATGCCAACCAAACAAGGCCCAGAAATCAGCTGAAAGTTCATAGAATGATATAATTTTAAAAATGGATATGCTATTATAAGTAACTCTTTTAAAGCAGATTTCAAACCAGTTGACTTTTCATTGTAGGCAGGACCTAATTGAGAGGCAGGAACCCGAATGAAGCATCGAAGGTACGGCGAAGGTATTCCCTAGCGCTACGCAACACAAAGGAGTGTCTACTGATAAAGGCCACTTTCCCATCGCTTAATATTGAGCAATTTAGAAATAACGTGATCACCGGTATAAATACAGTTCCGCTGTCCATTTACCTGCTTTGCAAACAGACGCTGCAGCATTTGGCTGAAAACCACATACCTTGATGCCTCCATGCACAGCCGTAGGTGCCACTCGGCGTACTTACCTTTGACATCGGGCATGCACACCTCTGACGTCAGACACACACACCTCTGACGTCAGACACACACACACCTCTGACGTCAGACACACACACCTCTGACGTCACGCATACACAGACCAAGAGCAGCTACACCCACACGCCCCTGATGTCGGATGTGATCTAATTCACAACAGGTTACGACAAAATTAAATCCACGGCAGGCAGAGATTGCCAGGACTGCAAAGCCAAGGGGATCACGGGCTACCCACCTCGGCCCCCCCCCCGACGGAGTGCTCTGTTAGAAACAGAAGCCCATGTAATGAGCAACCTGACCTTTGTTTGAAATTTATAAATAGAATCAGATCATCTTTTAATTTTACTGACTGACTTCCTTTGTAAACAGATAATGAATTTTTTATGGCTTGTTCTGATGTGTATCAGAGAGCAGCTCGGTGGGAAGGGACCCGGGGTCCTGGTGGCCAGGAAGCTCAGGAGTGAGTAGGGTGCTGCTGCCTCTGGGAGGGCCAGCAGGGTGCGGGGGGGCATCACCAAGGGCATTGCCAGCAGAGATAACAAAGTCCTCACCCCACTCTGTTCAGTGCTGGTCAGGCCATGCCTGGAATCCTGTGCCCAGTTCTGGTCCCCTCTGTACAAAAAAGCTGTGGACAGGCTGGAGGGGTCCAGAGCAGGGCCACCAAGGGGACCCAAGGGCTGGGAAGCCTCTCTCAGCCGGATGGGGATGGGCTGGGAGAGCTGGGTTTGATCAGCCTGGAGCAAAGGAGGCTCAGAGGGGATCTCATCACCATGTACCAGTATTTAAAGGGTGGCTACAAAGAAGATGGAGACTCCCTTTTCACAAGGAGTCCCATGGAAAGAGGAGGGGTAATGGGTACAAGTTAACCCTGAGAACATTCCGACTGAACATGAAAGGGAACTTTTTCACAGTGAGGACAGTCAGCCACTGGAATAATCTCCCCAGGGGAGGGGTTGACTCCGCCACATTGGACACCTTCAAGATGCAGCTGGACAGGGTGCTGGGCCATCTTGTCTAGACCAGAAAGGTTGGACCAGATGATCCTTGAGGTCCCTTCCAACCTGGGATTCCATGATCCTAGGAGCCTGTGTCTCTAGCACATCTCATTTTTAGGTCTTCATTCACTTCCTGGCTTACTCTGCAACCAGCAGCAGAAATTCTAAAGTACTTTGGAAAAGCTGCGGCTTTATAGTATTTTTTGGCATAATCAAAGCCAGCAAGTGCTAGAGATGCTTGAGAAAAGTGCATTCACATTGCTCGAGTGTAGCATTTTGGTTACAATTTCAGAATTCACAGACTGCACCTAGAACAAAATGCAATGGGCTAAAGTGAAGCGAAGGAAATTTTAGGGGGAGGTGTTAAGGAAGTCTCCCAACAGCAAATTAGGCACTTGCCTACCTAATCTAGGATTACCACGGGTGTTTAAATAACAGCTTAGGCAAACACATCACAGATAGATAGATACAAATACACCAAAAGCAGGAGGTTCATCTGCCTGATCCCTGGTTCCTACAAATACAATAGCACCACAGCTAACGATATTTTCAGATAATTAGTTCTAACCTGCACTCTGGGTCCAGCAACAGTCATGCTCAGCCCAAAAATCCTACTGCTTTTCAAAATCATTCTCTCCAACAAAACAGACACCGCAAGGCAGGCTCCAGTGCACCCTCAAATGTTTTGTCTGCAAGTTCCTACTTCCCTAATTTAACAGGCAATTCTCATCTACTATTCCGAGTCTGTTCCCACACAAACACAAACTCTGGACCATTTTCTATTGCTTCTGCTTTTTCTAGTCCTGGAGAGCCACAGAATGGTTCAGCACAAGAGGCTGGGGTAGCCAAGAGATTGGGGTTAAGTGGACCCAGGCAGGCAGGAGTTTAAAAAGCAAGGTACCAAAGAATACATCCTAAGAAAGCCCAGTTCCCTTCCTGCCCCATAAAAGTCCACCCGAAATATTTAACAGGGAAACACTGACTGCTCATTTTTGTAAACAAGCAACTGGAAAAGGTACGGGCTCTTACTGGAAAAACAGTAATAATAATAAAGCCCCTTTTCAACATGCGTTAGTGTAGCACGCCGTGCTTTGCTTTTCAGGAATATTTTTATCTCTCTTGGAGTAGAAGGTAAAATAGCAATTTATAATGAAAATATTACGGTCTTAATTGCAATGGAGCAAATGATGCACTCACAGGGTGTGCGTGCTCTTTCTAAGCAGCTGGCTGTACTTGCCCATCTCCCTCGGTTCAAAAGGCAACGAGCCATCTGCAGGTGTGTGTATGGGAAATCCAGCACAGGGAAAACATTTGCTCTACAGAACAGATCAGATGATTGAAAATGAAGCTGCAGGATCAGGTGTTTGACAGGGTGGAGGGAAGCTGCACAGGGGAGGAAAAACCATCCCCATGACTACTGGTCCTTTCTCCTCCCTGCTCATTGCTGTCGCCCCGTCTTGGATTCCAGAGCTTGTTTAATTCCTCGGCAGCCTTTCTGCAGCCTGGTGCGTTCAGCCGCGGTTGGAAATGGGGGGGGTGCAGTTTGCTTCAGAAAGAGAAGAAAAGAGAGTTTAAGTGTGGCTTTGGCAGCAGATGGCTTTGCTTTGGATTCTTCTACGCACAAAGGAGATGCATTCGCTGGCTTTGTAATTAACTCAAAAAGGGAAAAGAAAAATTGCTAAAGGCAGCGTGGATATGACTTGAATTTTTCATCAGGTAAGAAGCCAGAAAATCCATAAAACTGTGGCAGAAGTTACTGAAATGTATGTTTTAAAGGACTATTGTGTTCTGTACATCCTATATTTAAAACTGAATGGCAAGTTTCCTCCAGATTTTACCTATGCAATACTTTGGAGCTTAATAAACAGGCAATGTTTGCAACCAGAACATTTACTGCTCACTCTGAAGGGACGGGACCGTGCATCTTTGACATAGGTAAGAAAACACTCAGGGAAGAAAGCCTTTTTAAAACTCACTTGATTTTAGACTATGCTTTTAACTTTCTTTGGCTTGTGCATGTTTCAGTAATGTTTCTGCACCTAGAGGCTCGGCCAAGGGCGTTATCATTTCTCACAGTGTGAAACTCCCGCTACAGGAGAGAAGCTTTTCCAAAATGCAGGGATTAGGGATCCAAGTAATTAGTTCTCTTATTAAACGCTTCAATCCAGTTCTGACATCAGCCGTGGCTGCCGCTCAGGGATGCTGATTCTGCTAATATTTATTAGCTTAAAAAAAATGCCAGTCTCTATTACAATCTAGCTCAAATGCTGCCGTGAGTATGAGCGTAAGGTATTTTTCCAGCACTGTGAATACTCCCGATGTTTCACGGCCGGGTGTAACTGCTTTCCTGCCGAGGGAATGCTGGAGGTGCCCCGCAGGACGGCGGGCGCTACCGACCGCACTTCTGAACTCGCAGTACCAACCACACAGTGAAATCAACTTTTTTTTTTTTTCCCTGAAAAAAGGACAGTGCAGCTGATCAGTGTGCCTAAAGCAATGCGGTGGGTGAACTGCTCAGCAGGTCACTACGGGGACTTCTCCTGAACGGTGGGAAGCACCAGAGAAGCCCGAGCACCCACACTGAGCTCTTGGGAGAGGACACTCAGCCCTCGCTGGCAATGCTGTGCAACCACGGATAAACACGCGAGCATAGCAAATAGTGCATAAAATATTACAAACCTGGCTCAGCCTCGCGTCCCTTAAGTCCCCACAGCGTCTCCCGCTAAGGTGGAAAGCAGGGAAGAGCAGAGCTTGCCTTCCGAGGTGATCTCGCTTCCAAGGCAGCGCCCCCGGGGTGCAGCAGCCAGACTTTAGACCCGTACACATCTACCCGGGCAGTGAAGCTCATCAGGGCAACATCTACCCCTGGCGGGCCCCTTGTCCCTCCAGCACATGCACCCTTCCGTGCGATAAATCCCGCCAGGCACCGAATGCTGCTCTGGGGAGAAGGTGCTCCCAGGGCATTCCTGGGCACAGCCTGAGGGTGCTGCTGCCCAGCCATGGCGCCTGCAGGGTCCGACTGCCAAATCCCTTCCATTGCTCCTGGATAGATACTGGGAGAAGCGTTTTGCAAGCTGGTGCACGCAGGGTGGGGTGCACAGCTCTTGTTCCTGACCTCTGGGAGAGGGGCACCGGGGCTGTCCGAGCCCCCAGGCTTCAGCGGCGTTTGCAGCGTGGTTGTGCGAGTTCCCCCAACCCAGCTGCAACCCAGCCCGCTGGGTCATTTGGGGAGACCACAGGGCTGCATGTTTGTGCCTGACCACAGACTGAGTCCTATCTGGAATGTCAGGGCCACATCAAACTACAGCCACTTCTCACTCCAGCCTGCCTGCCTCTGTTTTAATCAGAATGAGCATGGTAATAGATCCTCCAAAGGTGGTTGGGGTTTGTGGTTTTTCAGAACCTTAATTTGAAGCACCCGAACTGAGGTCATGCAGAAGTATCGGGATAAAGCCATCGAGGGTGTAACCCTTGCTGCAATATTCTTTGGGTGCCTGGGGGCAAGCAGTTACAGACTCAGAGTTCCCAGTTTAACCCTGGATTTGGTGTTTAATCTCATGCAAGCAACCAAACATTTTTTTTATTCCTTCGTGACTAAATAACAGCAATCATTTCTGTAAAAGGGTTGACAAATCTACACATAAACAAATTACTTCTAGTCATAGCAAAACATCCACCTATTCCTTCTTTTTGTGCACCCTCTTTAACTTCCCACTGCTGCTTCATCCTCCTTTCTCCACAGGGCTCTCAACGCTGCGGTATTTATTGCGAGGGGTGAAGAGTGACCTCCTTCCAGCTCGCTTCCCAATAATTCCTACTTCAGAAAGGAATTAAGGTGAGCTGAGTTAGAGTTCTGAAAGGCGTACGTGTAGAACCCCTTTAACCATCTCTCAAACTCTTACATCCTTCTTTTTTCCTTTCCCAGGTCAGAAACATAGCCTCTTCCTGGCCGGGAAGCTGGTGAGCCTTTGATTTAAGATTAACTTTAACTCAATGATAAATTCAAACTCATCAAGACTTTCTGCTGAACCTGATTCTTCCCATTCATACTAGTTTTATAGCAACAGAACTGTACTAATACCGGATTTTTGCTTGATGACTGTTTAAGTTAGAACTGAAAGAAGAATCAGCTCTGTCTCCTGAGTACGTGTTCTATTTAACCACAGAAAATTTGGGGGTTTTGTTTGTGAAACTTGTACAACAGTGAACGGAGCGTAGGGAAATGAGGCAACCTTTGGCAGCTACTGATGTGGAAAGAATTGTACGTTTAACTACGATGTGATCTTTGTTTGGTTTATATTTCACTCAGATTAGACTGAGGAGAAAGGACCTGCTACCTTTCATACCTAAGCAGAACGGGGACATCCCTTAAAGATGTCGTTCACAGATGTGTTGAATATCACCTCACAATTAATTACAGATCTGTAACAGTGCAGAACCCCAGAGAAGTAGCATCAGCCTCCCTCTATGTATATACACACACACACACACAAACCCACTAATACTCAACCACTGGCTTTCCCTTTCAGGATTTCTCAGAGCTATAATTAATTATATTCGATTTGCTCAAAACTTCAAGGACACCAACTACAAAGGCTCACGGTAACCATTGCCTTGGAAAGCTCCGTACAAAGTGTGCTCTAAATAATACCAGGTTTTGTCCATAGGTTGGCAGAAGCTTCACGATGGACAAGGCCATTCAGCATCCCAGTGAGATTCTGTCTAATCAAACCATCTCAAACATTAGCTATTCTCAGTTTCTGAACTTTGATACGTGCCAACCCTCCTTCCTTGCAGAGTTCTTGCTTATTACAGCCTACACGTTAGTTACAGTCGTGGGGCTTTTTGGAAATCTTTGTCTGATTATTGCAATAAAGAGACGGAAAGAGGCTCAAAATGTTACCAACATTTTGATTGCCAACCTCTCTTTATCAGACGTCTTGATCTGTATCATGTGTATTCCCGTCACCGTTGCATATACCTTGATGGACTACTGGATATTTGGGGAAGCTATGTGTAAGATCAGTTCTTTCATACAAAGCATATCTGTCACAGTCTCCATTTTCTCCCTGGTACTCATTGCCATTGAGAGGTACCAGTTAATTGTGAACCCACGTGGCTGGAAGCCAAGTGTCTCACACGCTTACTGGGGAATTCTCTTCATCTGGGGGTTTTCCCTCGTAATATCCATTCCTTTTTTAATATTTCACCAATTAACTGATGAACCCTTCCAACATCTATCTTTCCATAGCGAGTTCTACAAGAACAAGGTGGCTTGCATTGAAGCGTGGCCATCTGTTACGGAACGGCTGATCTTTACCACCAGCCTGCTGGTTTTCCAGTACTGCTTCCCACTGGGGTTTATTTTTATCTGCTACCTCCGGATATTTGTATGCCTTCGGAGGAGACACAGTAAAATAGACGGGATGAGAGAGAATGAGAACAGACTGAGTGAGAACAGAAGGATCAATAGGATGTTGATAGCAATTGTTGTGACTTTCGCAGCTTGCTGGTTGCCTCTCAATATATTCAACGTTGTCTTCGACTGGAACTATGAGGCACTGATGAGCTGCAATCACAACCTAGCGTTTACAATATGCCACCTTGTGGCCATGATCTCAACGTGTATCAATCCCATCTTTTATGGGTTTCTCAACAAGAATTTTCAGAAGGATTTGATTGTATTAGTTCACCACTGCGGGTGCTCAGCATCACAAGAGGAATACGAAAATATTGCCCTTTCAAATCTGCAAACTGATGCATCTAAGGGATCTCTGAAATTAAATAATCCCCCTGTGGATATCTAAAATAATCCAACAGCAGTTTCCAAAATTCTGGATTTTGTTGCAGATGACCTCTTTCTGAAGGTCTTGATCATGTTACCATTGAGTTTAGAGGAAGTCTTTGCTGTTCAGTTCAGCAAAACCAGGATTATGCTCCCATAGGCATACTCTTACAAGAGTCCCAAGGATCAATAATAATGAATTATTAACGTCTGGCTTTTTTAATCCACAATTTGCAAGTCACTGGCATACTACCTGAGCACCAACATTTCCCTTCCAGCCACTGATGCATTTGTCCTTCCTAAACACTTGGCTCCACCGAAGTAAACCCTCAATACCATGGCGTTCCTGACTCCACCAGCCTTTCCACAGACTGTTTTCTGGCCTTTTAATTTTCCAACCCTAGGGATTCCCACCTCGGGTTAATCCGCATGGTAGTTCATAGCCAGTTGACACTGCAGGGAAGGGCCCTTCAGTTATCCCGAGCCTCCACCCTCTTCCTCTCAGCCCCAGCACGCAGATTGCTTTGGGTTAGTACCCGTTCACCCTAGAAATTGTATTTTCACAAGGAAAAGGCTGGAGGTGGATTTTCTTTTTTTATGAGCACTAATACAGGCCCCATTCGATGTACTGCAAATTCCACTCAGACTGATGCTGTTCAAGCTGGAATATGTACTTAGCATTTCTCCTAACAGCATTGCACCCTCCTCGGGACCACCAGTACAGATCATTGCTTTCTCTGTCACCACCATCACCAGTCCTTAAAACAGACCTTTCAGCATCTCCATTATCAAACAAACACTCTATGAGTTCCAAGTGAATTTTGTTTTAGCTACTTATCCAGATTATAGGTTTCTCTTTGAGTAGGAAATTACTTTTGTCTTTTAATTTCAGAAATACCTTTCTTCATGTTTCTGCACTAGCGAGAGGTCACACTTGGGGCAGACACAGTAATTTCTGTTGGGCCATCTTTGAAAATAGTTCCTCCAGTAATGCAGGGCACAGAAGCCCAAGGGTGTAATGCTGAACACAACCTCCCTCAGACTAACACACGTTAAAAAGCGTCATCCAGTTTGGCCACAAAAAATGACCAAACGCATTCTTCATCCATGCTACCACGCCAACATAAATAATCCCTTCAAACGGGGCTGTTTAAATATGATGCTTAGAAGACTTTAGCCCAACAACTCACCACCTCAGAAGTACACTTGACTTCTTTTGTTCAAGTTAAATATAATTAACTCCCTGTATTACTAAAGCCCACTCCATTTTGGGAGTTCCAAAACCTAGCCTTGTTTTAACACCTGTACATAAAATTCCTTGCAATTTGCCCTCTAACCAGCAATTTACTGACGCCCCACTTGAGTGCAAAGGACTGCCACTGGGATTGCGGGCGGCTCCTTGATGATCCAGCCGGGACAAGACCTTACCGTTGGGCTGTAGGGTTCTCCTGGGTAGGGACCATTGCTGTCTGCAGTCGGGCCGTTCCCAAAGGCTTCCCGCAGGTCACAGTGCTCTCATTCCGTCACAGAATCCCAGAATGGCAAGGGTTGGAAGGGACCTCAGGAGCTCACCCAGTCCCACCCCCCTGCCCAAGCAGGCTCTCCTAGAGCATGTTACACAGGACTGCATCCAGGCAGGGGTTGAATATCTCCAGAGAAGGAGACTCCACAGCCCCCCTGGGCAGCCTGGGCCAGGGCTCCATCACCCTCAGAGTAAAGAAGTTTTTCCTCCTATTCAACTGAAACCTCTTCTGCTTCAGTTTGTGCCCATGGCCCCTTGTCCTGGCGCTGGGCACCACTGCAAAGAGTCTGGCTCTGTCCTCGTGACTTCTGCCCTTAAGATATTTGTAGGTGTTGATGAGGTCCCCTCTCAGCCTTCTCTTCTCCAGGCTGAACAAGCCCAGCTCCCTCAGCCTTTCCTCGTAGGGGAGATGCTCCAGTCCCTTTATCATCCTAGCTGCTCTAGTTGCGTCGGCGCTGCGTGGCCCGCCAGAGGAGCGACGTGGGAAGCTCTTGCAGACGCGCTGCATCGCTTCCCGATTCACACCGAGCACAAGGACCCCCCGGCACCTACCCAGACCCGACCCCCCCGGAGTCACAGGGGCAGCACAACTCACAGGAGCAAGGATGGCAGAATTAGTGACACAGTAATCAAGCATTTGAGTGAAAGGTATGGGTTAGTTTGGGCACAACTGAGTCATTTTTTCTAATTAGATCAAATATAACGCATGTAAAGTAGAGTCCGTAAATAACCAGAACGGGAACAGCTGCCTTGTGCACCACAGAAGGAAACCCAGGAGACAGCCAAATCCCCAGGGAGGTCTAACGATCAGGCAGCTGAGAGTATCTTAGTATTAATTAGTGCCATTAGCTCCCGCCCTCCGTTACTGGGCTCCCTTGCTGCCGATACCGGCCGCTCGTCCAGCGCGCTCCCCAGGCGGCAGGCAGCGCCGTACAGCCGGGCTGGCCGCGCTGGGATGTGCCCGGGGAGCTGACGGAGCTGGGTCTCATTCCATCGGTGAGACTCCAGGCTAATAAAGTGATTCATTACCTCTGTCTCGCTTAACTGGGAGCAGATCTGGTCCAGGAATTTCACCTTTCCTGGAGGCTCCAGGAGCCCTGCAGGAAGCCGTCCCGGGCGGTCGGGGGGCACCCACCGGACGGAGCGGCCCGTCTGCTAGAGGCTGGGTCGCTCCAAGTTTGGAACCCAAATCCCTGTTGCCCTCTTCCTCATATTTAAGCACCCTGCTTACAGCTCCCGAGCCCGCGCTTGAGGCCGTTTACAACCACACGCCATCCACAACACACTGTCAGTGTTAGACACACCAGTTCCGTCCCCGTCGCGGCAAACCTCTCAGACCGTACCTGGTGTTTGAATCGGGCGCAGCTGAGACTCCCGTGTGCGAACGCGGCCTCGGTGGCCCCACACCAGTACTCCCAGCCCCCCGGCGTGCCCAAGCGTGCTTAGTTTTACAGCGGCAGTGGGTTTAGTATCAGGCCCCCAGTGGTTTAGCTACAGCCACGAAACGAACACTGGTCTAAATGACGGGGTCCGTGGGGCAGCGGAGGCTCCTGGGAGGCGGCCAGGGGTGCCGGTGGCCTCCCTTTGCTGCTCCCCTACAAGTGCTCGGGCAGCTTCTGTGGCATTAAACAGATGGAAAAGAAAAGAGAAAGAAAAGTTGCTATTGCTTTTTGTAACACCAATTGCCTGCTCCTGGCACCCTGCTCACAGTTAAGCAATCAATTTTTCCAGTCTGAAGCTTGTCCTAAGAGGGTGCTTCATTACCAAGTGGAAGCTCTTTGTGCAGTGAGACTGCTTCGGAATCAAATGTGAGTGATAACACTTGTGCCTTGATTTCTTCCTGTCGTTTCTTCCTCACACTTCCATTTGACTCAAGTCCTGACGCTCCATTTCTGTTCCGAGCATCCACTTATCGAGCATCTCTCTTCTTAATGCTGCACTTGTTAAAATCACCGCTAACGGAACGGGTATCGCCACCGCCTGGAAGCCGCCGCCTCCAGGCTGCGCGTGCTCCCATCACGCCTGGCTCTATGCGCAGTCTGGCCTCCAATTCCCGGATAAGTCAACGGGAGTGAATTAACTTCCGTAGGAATTGGAACAAAGAGAAGTTCCTAATTTTTAATACACAAGCGACGCGGGCTCCAGCGTGGTGTGTGACGGTGATGTACCTGACTGCCCAAGATGCAATACTTAGAGGATGATCAAGTCGTGATATTAAACTGGCAAATGTTGCCCCATGTCAGGTAATGCTGGTAGCTTTGGCTCCCCTGATTTTATTGGTATAGCAAGTAGACAAAATCATAACAGCCTTGCTCGCCAGCCTCGTGTTACTTGATGCAACCAGCTGGAGGACGGTGAGCTTCCTTGGGGGAGCGGAGACGGGGAATTGCCAAAAGCCAGAGGGGGAACCCGAACGCCGGGGTGCTGTCCAACCGTACAGACAAAGTCTTAGCAGTGAGGGGTTTTTAATAAACCCGCATCGGAGCTTGGTTCAAGCGGCTCAGTCGTGTAGACCAGACCGCTATCTGCACAAACATCCTTGCAAATGAGAATGTCCTTTCGTGTGTCCATATCGATGGCCGATGGCTTCGCTGTAAGCGTGTAACCGGGGTTAGGTCCTTGGAAAATGGCATCCCCTGGGAACACGATGGCGTTGAACAGAGCGCTCCATCAGTTCTTGACTGTAATGATGTACGTGGACAAAGCAGCGCCGCTGCTGTGTGTTACTGAAATACTTTGCTTCCTCCCGTCGCCTGACAAATAAATATTGGCCTGTATAAAACTGCTCTGGTGCCCAGCTGGTCACTTTTACTGCCTAGAGTCCTGACAGGACAGTTCTCACGCAAACCGTTCTGCTCCATCATATAAATATTTGCTCTTCTTCTTCATTGTTTTGAATAGTGCCCCGAGAGGAGAGCACATCTGTAGCAAAGCTCCGCGTAACCTCACAACAAAGGGTCAGAGGGACCGCAGATCTGCTGGTGGAACCTCGTAGACCCCATCAATACACTCCAACACTGGCCTTTCAATTCTATGCTAATAAGACACTTAAAAATGTTCCACAATGGCAACTTTAGAATTATCTTGTCTGCTATCACTCATTTTTAAACAAGGTTCCCTTGGCATTTAGCTTGTTTTCCATGCAAATGCACTGGCTGATGTCTTTTATTTCATTTCACAGGCTCCTCTATTAGTCACAGCTATTTACATAATGTGATGGAACTGGCACCTGTGTGGAGCTATTCCGTGCTGAATTCATTTCACCCTCATACCCCATGAGGAAAACTCGTTAGCTCGTGTGGATGATAGGGCTCTAACGGCTCCATGAATTAGTTCTCCCAACCAAGAACGGCTCCTGGGGGTCAGCAGCAGCTCTCAAAGTTTGGGGTTAGAGCTAATGAAACATTACATAAACTTTGCATGTACAATCCCTTAGACATGAACCACACCCATCAGGTGGGGAGAGGGCTTGACTGAAGTGGCAGGGAAGGAGCCGAGCTTAGCAGGGTAGAGCAGAGCCAAGCCGAACGCTCAACAGAGCCCAGACCCTGGAAGAGACTGAGGAAGATTCTGTAAGAAAACGGAGAGAGGGTCCACAAGCCTCAGAGCAGGTTGTAGCAGGATGAAAACAGACGTATGCATTTAACTCCGTACCCTGTGGCAACTACCCGGGCTTTCAGAGAAAAAGTCTTATTTGAGCATCCTATCTTCATAGGGTATTTTTAAAAAGATAAAAAGGCGCAGGAACCATTTCATATCTAACCCACACAGGAAGGAAATCCACGTATACCCCACAGCCATGCCTGGAGAGGTAAGGAATACGGGCTTTCCCTGCAGGAACGCAAGGACATCAGGTGCCTAAGACGTTAGCAAGGGGCCCCAGGCCGCCTCGTGTAAGACCAAAGTCTGACAGCAAAGAGCACAGAAGAGCCCAAGCCCGGGGGCTGCTCGGAGAACACGGCCAGCCTGTGGCTTTGCTGCAGGACGGGCCCCTCGCACCCTCCCCGGGTGGTTGCAAGTTTATTCTCTTTTGAGGAACTCCAAAGTAAAGGTCAGAGGAACCTCACCCACAGGATAAACCTTCGGGAGAATTAGTCAGGAAATAGTCCAGGCCTAATATTCCACTGTTTGTAAAGAACAGCTTTATCAGTCAACCTAGCAAGGCTGTCAGCACAGCACGATATCCTATCCAGCACACATTTACATGTTTGCATTGCAGATGGCTTTCGGTGCCTTACTGCTTCCAGCTTTTTATTCACAGACCTCCCGGCGGCGTGCGCAGGTCAAGTTCTCGCCTACACCAAACGCACCGTGCACTCCTGCGCGGGTTAGAAACCAGACTTAAAGATCTGCTCCCTGGAACTTGTGTCATGCACTGCCACCCACACCACAAACACAGCCCACCCGTTCGCCTGAAACCGGCCCTCCAAAGGGCGAGTCCCGCAGGCGCCGTCTGCCTCCAGCTCTTGGCCGGAGGGAAGCGCTCGGGGCCGGGGCAGGGAGGAACCACAGAACATGTCACACCATGTCACACCCCGGCGGTTTTGAATGCCACCGTCCAGGTCAGTGACCGTAAACGTGATCCCAAGAGCCCATTCTCCAGGAGCACCCACAGCCTCTGAGCTCCTGCCAACCGCTGTCAGATCCCACGCTTGTTGGGCAGGAAACCCAAAACCTAAGGCATGGGAGGGCATAACCATATTTTGAAGTGCTCTTTATTAACTAAAACCAGCTAAAGCTTTCGCCTGTGTTTAGGCATGCATACAAAACCAGGGGCACCGTACTGCATTGGATCGTCGGTTGGAGTAACTGAAGTCCCGTGGCTGGGAACGCGATGTTGCTGGCGTATAACTGAAGATGAGACTCCTTTAAAAAACAGCCACAGAATTAATATTGACTCCAAAAGCAAAAGCTGAGTTGACTGAAAGGGCATCAAACACGGGGAGATGATTACTGCTTGATGTGCCAGGAAACCCGAGTTCTGACACTAAATTTAAACAAAAGGGGAGAAAAAAAAAAAAGGCGTGCTGGAAGCCTTTGATGAATGGTAACAAAAAGTTTCTTTCTTCCCATCCCCATCACGCAAACAGACCAGGCACGAGACACTGGGGGCTTTATGCAAGAAAACCCCAACAGTCCGAGCATCCTGTGAAACCTCGCGTCCGTCTCCACTGAAATACAGCTCAGATCAAACATGTCAAGGGAAAAGTCACTTCTTTTTTTTATTAGTACAATTTACTTTGCTGACTCATCAATTAGGTTTTGCTTACGCAGCTTTGAGTCCTTGCCTCTTCTCAAAGAGAAAATACTCCGCGTACCAAGGTTCCAGGAGTACCCCAGTCGCGTTAAAAGGCGGCGGGCGGTTTGTGTTAAAGCGCTTCCAGCACGCGTCTGCACGGCGGCGATCTGCAGCAGCTGCACAGAAAGGATCAGAGAACAGCAACGGCGAGTTAGGAACAAAACCAAATTATGAACAAAGAGCAATTCTAAACAGTCAAATGAATCTAATGATGAGTTACAGTACATCTGCTGCTAAGAACGAATAGCTGCTTCTTGTATCCTTGGAAAAGCCAAAAAACCCAACTGCTAGCGTAATAATTACATAGAATCCCCGAATCCCAGCATGGCCGGGGCTGGCAGGGCCCTCGGGAGCTCCCCCAGTGCCACCCCCTGCCCACCCAGGCTCACCCAGAGCAGGGGGCACAGGACAGCGGCCAGGCGGGGGTTGAAGATCTCCAGAGAAGGAGACTCCACAGCCCCCCTGGGCAGCCTGGGCCAGGGCTCCATCACCCTCACACTCAACAAGTTCTTCCTCCCGTTCAACTGGAACCTCTTCTGCTTCAGGTTGTGCCCATGGCCCCTTGGCCTGGCGCTGGGCACCACTGGGAAGAGTCTGGCTGCGTCCTCGTGACCCCCACCCTTGAGATATTTGTAGGTGGTGATGAGGTCCCCTCTCAGCCTTCTCTTCTCCAGGCTGAACAAGCCCGGCTCCCTCAGCCTTTCCTCCTAGGGGAGATGCTCCAGTCCCCCCAGCATCCTTGTTGCCCTCCCCTGAACTCTTTCTTGGAGTTCCTCATCTTTCTTGAACCGGGGAGCCCAGAACTGGACCCAGTGCTCCAGGTGGGGTCTCCGCAGGGCAGAGCAGAGGGGGAGGAGAACCTCCCTCGCCCTGCTGGCCACGCTCCTCTGAATGCACCCCAGGGTGGCATTGGCCTTCTTGGCACCAAGGGCACCCTGCTGGCTCATGGCCACCTTGTCCCCCACCAAGAAAGCTTTAAAAAGATCAGAATGGGTGAATCGTTGAGGATGGGAAGGGACCTCTTGTGATTGCCCAGGCCCACTAAGATAGATCGCTTTTTCTGAGGCATAATCACAAATTTACCTAATTAAAACTTCAACAGAAAGCTGCTCCTGGGAGAGCTGGCCACGGAGGAGCCGTGAGTGGGTGCGTGGCCAGCAGAGCCTCCCTCTCCGCCGTGGCACGACGTGTGCCCCCCGCTGATCCCCATGGGAAGCCCAGAGCCGGCTCCGCTCCAGCATATCCCCACCCTGCAGGATTTTTGTTTTTTCCTCTGTCCTAGTTCCTGTTGCTGGCAAACTGGGAGCTGAATTTTCTGGTTTAAAAAAAAAAATCAAAATCCCCTGGTGGAGGCCACTCAGGCCGCCAGAGCGAAGGCGGCTGTCGGGGCGGCGATGGTGAGCAGACGTGATGTGGAGCCACTGATGAAGCAGGCAGGAGCCTGGTACGTCTGGGCAGATGTGTAAGGCAAAAGTCTTTTTTTTTTTTTTTGTCTTTTTTTTTTTTTTTTTTTTTTTTCCAACCTACAGACCCAGCCAGGCCTGAAATCAATAGCAATGAGTTTCCTGCCCGCTTCGTCTGTGGAATCAGGATGAGTTTGGAAGCTAATATTTCAGCACATGGTACAGATATAGAAAAAGAGACCAGCAGAACTGCCTCAGATGATCAAATTCCAGAGAGCCTGCGAATTACTGCCATCTACATTTTATATTAAATATGTCAAATTTGCTTGTCAAATTTGATCCTCAGGAACATGTGTCAACCTTTTATACTGACTTTATTTGTTTTACCTTTAGAGCAATCGAGCTGGTCCCGAGGCCGGCACTGCCCGCACGCCACCTCCAGCACAATCAGGTTTACTCCACAGGCTGAAGCCCCAGTGCGGTGGCAAACCGAACGCTCAGCGCTGAAATGAGATTGCCCAACGGGGCAGGCAGCCCGCCCCCGCTCCCAGCCCCATCTCGGAGACGCCCGCGCTCACCATATGCTGCTCCTGCCAGGCCTGTGCTATTTCTAGCTTCAAACGCTGGAATTGGAATGGACAGATTTAAAAATAAGGCTTTGATCTTGCCAAGATGCCTGCTGACCACACCGGAGACCTTTTTTGCTGGCAGTCGAACCAGCGTCGTGCCGTGCGCCCTCCAGGTGATCCCTGTCAGCCCCTTCACGGTACGGGCTCGCACGCTTTGCTCCTCCTTACCCAGCTCCTTGGACCGACTTCTACCTGCATCGCTTTCTCTCCCGCTCTTCCCGCAAACCCACGTGCCTGGATGTGAACGTGCTTTGACTCTGACATTACTTATCCAGCTGGAAAGAAAGCAAACCTGTACTCTAGGCCATTAAACGAGTCTCTCGCTTCTTGAAAGCCTCATTCCACCATTTACCTGACACCCACTGCAGCACACAGACCCCCCGGGACGGCCGGTCCGTGCCCAGCCCTCTGGCCACAGCTCCCAGGCAAAGTCTGATGGAAAACCAGGCACTGACGACTCCTTCACATCCAAAGTTGCCCACATCCCAGTGTCAGCTTTAGGTAACACTAAAAATGAAATAACGGTTTGCCTAAAAACATTAATTCCTACATAAACCACTGGATTTCTAGTTAATAGACCTCCAAGGATTTTTTGGGAGACCAAACGCTCCCTTCAAGGCAAATGGTTAGGGCTGGTATAAAACCCAACCTTTTTACTCTGCTCTTCAGCATTTAGATTAACCTGCTAACTAGTTGTAACGTCTCAGCAGCCATCCTCCTGCAAGAACGAACACGGACCAGTCCTGGTCATAAATCCTGGGAAGGCTTCGGTGCCAGGGGGGCGGCAGGCACGCAGGACCCCTCCTTTGCCCCGCGATTCAGCAGCTTAAACCCCACAGCGGCAGCAACGGCAGCGCCCCGGCCTGAGCAGCTCTCGCGTCGTGCGCTGAGTGCCACGGGGGAACCGCTTGGCCCGTGGGGTCGTAGGGAGGGGAGGCGCCGTTACCTGGGACTGGAAGGTTTTACCCAGGCTGAGTTTCCAAAATACAGAGAGGAAACGTCTCCTGTCCCAAAGCTCATCACCCATCTCTAGCTACACCAGGACCCCTCAGCTTGCTCTACTGGGATTTTCAGGTTCCCTCTCCCTCCTTCTCTCTACCACTCCTTTACTCACTGGGAAAGAGCAAGGATGACGTTTCCCACGGAATTTAGCAAGGCCACCTACATGATGCAACTGCTTTCCAACTCCTTGGGCACCATTAAGAAAGCCATGGGCTTTTTACCAGCGTAATCCCTGAGTACTGGGCTACCAAATACCAGGCTCACGCTTTTCCTTCCTGGAGATTTTGGCAGTGTTATGATTTCCACAGCAACCTGGGACACTCCAGAAATAAGGGTCTGTCAAACGTACGAAAGGAAGCGCTCCCAGGAGCAGCAGTACCCCAGCTGGCACACCGGCCACGGCCGCATCCTCCCGCCGGGGACACAACACAATCATAGAATCCCAGAATCCCAGGTTGGAAGGGACCTCAGGGATCATCTGGTCCAACCTGTCTGGGCAAGAGCACCGTCTAGACAAGATGGCCCAGCACCCTGTCAGTTGAACACACGCGGGGCCTGGGTTCACAGCATCCTCCCAGAGCCAAATTCGAGGCTGCTTCTCCCCGCCTGCTGCTTACTCCACACAAGCACCAGCTGACATTAGCATGAAGGCTGCCTGAAATTCCGTCCCACTAACGCTTAAAAACACGCCACTGCTTGGTGTCTGTCTTGCGTCGGGACTGGCTGGCAAGCTGCTGTGGAGGACGGGCGAATGGAGCGGGGTTTTCTTCCCCGATGTTCTGCATCCGAAGGGGCAGGATGAGAGCGCTCAGCAGCCAACTGCAGCTCCCCAAGGGATGCGTCCGCTGCGGTAATTGAGGTGCTGCCAGTTTCCCAAGCCAGATGGCCGGCTGATCTGGTGTTACAGAGCACAGAGCCAGACTAAAGCCGTTTGTCATGCCTCATTACGCAGTCTACTTCCATGTCTAGTGGAACATCTTCAGATCCTCTGGAGAAAAAAAAAAAGTAAAAACCAAAAAGACATTACTCCCCAAACCATCAGAAGATACAGGTACAGCAATAGCCTTGTCAAAAACCAAGTCTTGAACCGTCTCAGGGAAATCAGTCTGCTTCCAACGCGACAGACAACTTTTCCCAGGAAACTGCCTTCAAATGCTTCCCAAACACAAAGTCCTTGGCTGTCACAAAGACATTTGCAGGCATCTGCCTCATTTTAAGTGTAACAAAAGGTCAGGACAAACTCCACTCTAAACCCCCGCCCAGGCCTGCTTACCCGCGGAGCAGCAGCAGACCCTGCCTCGGGCAGCCGGGGGGGACCAGCAATCCCCTCCTGGGTTACTGGGAGCACCCGCAACGCCTCCCGCACCCCCGCTGCGTCAGCTCCGCTTCCCAAACCGCAGAGGCCGCTCCGTTTGCCAACGTGCCACACCTCCCGCTGGGGCTGCTGTAAAACACAGCGAAGGCCCTCGGGCGCTGCAGTAGCAGGTCATTTATACAGCCACGTTTGGACAAAACCCAAAGAGAATCCAAACCTGCTCATTCCGTGCATAAACTGCCTGAGCCGCCTGTCGGGTCCCGCTGTCGCGCCCGCCATTCGGCTGGTAAATCTCCAGTTTCCACGTATTTTTCTCCCGGTGGCCTCCACGTAGACATGCAGAGCCTGAATTTATAAAACAATGAGATTTTTTCTTTGCTCACTTTTGAACAGAAGGAAGAAAAAGAACCAAAGCTCTTTCCTCATCTCGCTCTCTTCTTGCTCTGACATTTTGTCTTTTTACCTCTGCAGACCAGGGTTAAAGTTCCGACTCAGACATAAGTCACAGGGCTTGATGGAATTGCTTCAGGCCCTAAGACTTATTTGCCCCCTCACCAATAATTATCGCACAATCTGTCGTCATGAACCATTACTGTTTGGCCAAGGCAGGGGGTTGCGTGGGTCGCAGCTGAAGTACCGCTGGGTCAGGGAGGTTACTGGCACAGCAACTGCCCGGGCAAAGCACGCCTGCAGCTGGGAGGGGGGTTCATTGTTTGAGAAAGATCCCAATCAACACGGAGTTTAAGAGGAGTGGGTACTCTGTTGGCATATTTCCTGCTGGAGTTTTGTGGGTGCTGGTTTTTGCACGGGAGAGAATCAAGGCAGTGTTATGCTTAGGTGGTATCTAATTCATTTTTCACACTAAAAACCTTGTCAGTGGCAGCTGGCTGGTATGAGGCCATTTAGAAAGCAGAAGGCATCAGGCAGAAAAAACCCAAAGCCCTCCGAGCCCCCTTTGACCCAGGGCCTTGCTAGTCAAGTTGTGCGACACCTTGGAACAGGGAAGTCATTTAAGAGAAGCATGAACCTTTATGATTTTAACGCACCGTTTCCCTAGCCTGCAGAATTATTCTTTCCCATTCAAGCCAAGACTCTCCAGGGTACGATACAGGAGCACAGAATATCAGCCTCCCAGTTACCTTTTGCTGGGTCAAAAGACCTTTGGGCCAGCACCGCCTGACCTGGGGCCATCAAGACGGAGGCGCAGGGAAGCCCGGAGCCTGGCTCTGCCATGGCTCCCGCTGGCCCCTTCCAGGGGCAGGGGCGAGCATCCCCCCCAGGGCAGCGGAGCGAGGGGCAGAGCGCGGCCGGATCCAGCAGAACCGCGGGTTTGTCAGCGCTAGCAAGGGGCCCTTTTCCATGCTGTGTTGCGTTACAAAGCACGTTAACATTTGTCAGAGTAGGCGAGAGCTGCACGCACGCAGCTAAACACAGCGGCACGCAAAGCGGCAACGCCGGGGAGCGGGAGACTCCCGAGCCCCGCGTGGTGTGGCCGGGTGGGAGCCGCAGACGCCAGAGGCTGTTGGGCTCTCAGCCCCGGGAGCCGCCATCCCGCGTGCTCCAGGGCTTCTCCTTCACCCAGCCCGGCCCAGCTCACCCTCCCTGCCCTGCAACGCCTCGCTGCCCCCTCGCTGCCGAAACGCCGGTCCTGGCGTGCCGTTAGACGTAACTTCAGACTGAAGATGGATGGGAAAGTCCCAGCTGGACAGTGGGCCGGCAGGACCCCTGCCCACGCAGCAGCAAAGGCTTTCCAGGGGAACGGGAAGGTCCCCAACTCACACCGGAGAGAGACGTTTTCCACAACCAAGGAAATTTAGACTGTGAATCCCACAGCTCCCAGCAGCTGGAGGGAGAGGAGAAGGGGAGACGATGCTTTTATTTCATTCTCACCAAAGCAACCTTAGTCTTGCTTAACTCAAAACCAGTTTATGGCAGGCTTTAAATTCTATTCCTTCAACTTCTTACAGCTTCCAAGACGCAGCGCTAACGCCCCGGGAAGGCAGAGGCCTCTGGATCAAGGGCACAGTTGTCACACGAGTTGTCACAGCCCCCCCACTTCCACCCACTGCGCCTTCATTACAGAGCACCCCGGGACACCCACGTGCGCCACCGACGGCAGCGTCACGGCGCGGCCGCGCGGAGCCGGATCCTGCCCTCCGGTGAAACGCCCTCGTTCACAGCGAGCGCGGCTGCGCAGCACGGCGGCACCCAGCCCGCAGTTACCAACTCATGAACTGTTGAGAGGAGAAGCGTGGCTGGCAGCGCTGCCCGGACATCACACAGACCCGTTTAAACCACTCTCGGGCACGACGTCCCGTGCTACAGCTGCAGACCCAGCCCTTCCGTTGCTCTGCCTTTCCTCCAGCCCTGCGCAGTGATCAGAGCCGGTCAGTGGGACCGGGACAGAATACGACCACATGGGTTTGTCCCCACTCAAGCTCTGGGGCTCCGAGATCGTCTTCCCAGGCCTCCAGGATGAGCTGGTCTCATAGTGATCCCTGAACTATTTCCAGTCTCAATGCCAGGTTTGGTTTTCCTCTCCAAAGTGCCTGCACAGGCGGCTCTTAAGCCAAAATTTCCCTCCCAAGAGAAGTTTTGCCCCAGTGCAGAGCTGCTGGAAAGCCACCTAAAGTTGCTGCCTAAGAATTGCTCTCCTGAAGAGAAATCTGCCTAATTTAGGGCTGCCACAAAACCCCCTGCGCCCCAGCCTCCACTTCCCAGCCCGTGGCACTGACGGCGGAGGCAAGCGCGGGCAATAGCCACGTGATGGCTTTCTGGACCCTGAGTTACACCGGGCGTTGGCGCACCGCATCGGGTCAGGGATGTTTCCCCTCTCCCTCGTGCAGCTTTGAAATCACAGAAGTATAAATGAGTACATACGGGACCTGAGGGTAAAGGTTGACTCCTGGTGCTTACCCAGGCTCAGGGATCATCTCGCTGCAGGTCTCAGTGGCATTCATTCCTGCACTGTGGGCCCACAGGGCTATCAAGGCAGGAGAAGGAATGCATTACATAAATGTGCATTTACCATAGGGAGTGGAACAGCTGAGACCAATTTTCATTTTTGCTTCTGCACTCAGATACGCTTTGTAGATATTTTCCTTCGGCAAATGATTCAATCCATCACAATTAAAGCAACACAATGCAATCTTTCCTTTGATTTAATTGTTCCCCTCCTGCCAGATACACAAGTTCAAACATTCAAAGTAATATTTAAAATAGAAAGATTATTTTCAAAATTAGCACAACTCTCCTAATGGGTTCAGAATTACATGCTGGGAGTCTTGCAATGCATTGATTTTTTTGGTACTTAATTTTAAAAGATTTCCAAAGTATGCCAGCATGAATCCGAGCTGATATCTCCCAGGAAACTCTAATGGACTTGGGTATTCAGGTCGCTTAGATCAGCCTTCCCCGTGCGCTGCTGCAGGCGCTCTCCTGCCCCGCGTGCTGGGAGCAGAGCTGCC
>JADKXX010005114.1:0-107754 GCA_017310255.1 Butorides virescens
CCACCAGGCCACCGCCTCAGCCCCTGCCACGCCACCACCTCAGCCCCTGCCACGCCACCACCTCAGCCCCCACCACGCCACCACCTCAGCCCCCACCACGCCACCGCCTCAGCCCCCGCCACGCCACCACCTCAGCCCCCCCCAGCCTCACCCAGCTCTGCCGCCAGGTCTGGAGGGTGCTGATGCGGAACGGGTCGGGTCAGCCAGGCGTAAGCTGGCTCCACCGAACCCCAGCTGTGCCCCTGCATTCCTCGGCATCTGGGGAGAGGGGAGAAGCTCAGGTTTTCTTTATATCCCAAGTGAATAGGAAATTCTTTACATTCCAGACCTGTATATGAGAGTCCTGCTTCTAATGAAGCTGCGCTGCTCGTTCTTGGCTCCCTTTCAATGTAGAGTCAGAGCCGACCTGAGCTGACACCTTCCCAGCACCCAGGACTACCAGCACAACAAATTATGAGCAACTATGGCTCTGGCCACCGTTGTGTCTCGCAACAGTGGCCCTGTTTTGTTCCAGCTAATGGTGCTGCTCTGCTGGCTTTCAAAGAGGCTGGAGAGAAAAAATTGCTGCGGTTTATTCCCATACAGCTGACATTCCCGCCATGCCATCACTCACAAGCAGGGATCCGAACGTTAGAAATGTAACCCACCACCCCAGACAGCCTTCAGTCCTCGGGGCGAGTGGGTGGAGAGGAGGCTTCCCACCCAAGGCTCAGCGCTGGCTCGAGCTGCTGGCAGAAAGCGCCCCAAACCCACACTGATGGCTTAGAGAGGTGAGTGACACTTGACTTTCTAGCCTACTAATCACGTCCTCAGGTTATGTGAGGGCTTTCCAGGGGGTGGGGAGGAGAGGCCGGGATACGATTTTGCCGTTTCGGATAGCGGCGTTCCCCTTTCTGGCACGCTGAGCTCTGCTCTTACCTGCAGGCTCATCTAGGGTGGTCATTTGAGCGTCCTGGCAAACCAGGAGCTCCAACCCCCAGCACGCTGGGCTCAGTCCTCCTGCCTGCACGAGCATCTCCCACCCTCCCACCCAGGAAGCCCTGTGGGGGCATCCCACAGCACGCGTGGGAGGGGTGAGGCACGCGGAGCTCTGCTCCCTGGAACACCTCGCTGCGGTAATGAGGTACTTTGCCAACCCACCACTACTTCATCTCGTGCCTCGGGCTGGGAGAAGAGGCAAATGGTCCACAGGACACTGAGCTGAGACGCGGAATCAGCTGGGCAGCAGAGCTGGGCTCCACAGCCACCTCCTAAACACGGCTCGCAGGCAGGTTAAAAAGAGAAGGGATAGAGATGCTCCGGGAAAGAAAGCGGCCAGCAAAGATAACGCATCTTCGCAGTGAGAGTCTTTTCATAGCCGTGGGCACCGCACGTAACGGCGGTAACCAGAACCACAGGCGTGGGATTTGGAGCTGGTCTCTCGCCCTGCTCCACCCTCCAGCGGCACAGGCTGCGCCGACCCTCTAACAGCACATCACGTGCAGCCTCGGAAGCTCGCACTCCGGATGAACTCAAAAGCTGCCAGCGAGGGTCCCAAGCCCACATTACCCGGGCATTGCCCTGCAGCAGCCGGGCAGGACGCCCGCAGTGGGGGGGGTAACCCCAGGCAATGGGCAGGACCCACAGCCCCGGCGCCACCAGCGCCTTGCACGGTATCTGTCGGCCTGACCCAGGGTGCAGGGAACGCGGGGGCCAGGCGCGGGTGGGCGCTTGGGGCCTCCCAGCTCCAAACGACAAAACAGCCGAGGGTTTTCCTCGGCAGACCAGGGAGCGAGGCAAACCCGGGGGCAGGACCTGCCTCTTCAAAGGCACTTTATTCCCTCTGTTGCCTGGGTATCAACTCTTCCTTCTCTTATTTTGCTTTTCAGTTGTATTAATTAGCAGGTTGGGGGATTCAAGAGCTTTCTCCATAACACCGTGCTACCTCCTAGGGAAATTCCTAGCTGTTGTTGCAAAAGGCAGCAAGAAAATTCAGTGGTGCCTGAGAGGAACTTTGTCCATTTACCACAAATACTGCTAACAAGAGCTGTAACCTGCCTCTACTTCTGTTGCTTGTTCAACCTATAACATCTCAAATGCCTTTACTGGCCAGCTCTCTAAACGGAAGCGAACCTTTTTTTGGAGAGGAGGGCAGGCAGAGGCAGAGCCCTGGCTCTCCTGCGCCTTGCACTGCACACACCCCTTCACGTTACCCTTCCCTAATTCCCCAAGGCTGGGGCTGGCAGGGGACAGCCCCTCGCTGACTGCCAGGCTCCAGCTCCAGCACCAGCTGCAGCCCCTGCGGCGTTCGGCACCGACCACCGGCGGGCGAAGGCTTTCCAGAGCGGCTGGCTGCGCGCTGGATGTGGCTTTTTTGTTTTCCTGAGACTTCCCAGTAATTAAGCGATATGTGGCCTCCTTGCGGGATGCTTGAGCTGGAGTTTACCAGACGTGCTACCTCTATCACTCTCTAGCAGACAGAAAATTCAAGCCCTGCTCTATTTTTAGGGTTTTTCTACCTAGGAAGTTTGTGCCTCTGCTGCCAAAAAGACGGCAACCCGAGCACCCCCTGAGATCACTGCCTCGATATACCCTCGAGCATTAGCGTGACAGCCAGGAGCTCGGGAGGCCACCTGTAGCTTAGGCTCAGACCACTGCCAGCTTTCACGAGCTAAACCTTCCACTGTAGAAAACCTTTTCACCAGAGGGGAACAGAGAGAGTATGACCAGAAACCCTTCCCACCGCTTGCAAACAGAAACAGGTCTGTACTAGCATGAAATGCAATGTGGGGTGAGAAAAATAAATAAGACACGCCTCACTTTTCTAATGAAATGGTGTTAAAATCTAAGAGTTTGGGCACGGCACATCTATGGTTACAAAGCTGCAGCTCCGATTTAGACCGAGTCACGTGCAAGCTAAAACCGCGCCTGGCTTTGGGTGCAAATGAACGTATTTGCTTCAGCGATGCGCTCGGGTTGCTTGACGGGCCCGCAGGTCTGTACGGCACCAGCTGCTTCCATACCAAGTGCTGTCCATGCGGTTAAAATTAGACCGATCGTATTTCCCGGAGGGGTTTGGGCCCCACTGTCAGCCTGCGCGTGGGCTCCCCAACAACGAAGAGCTCACTGCTGGGCACAGACCAGGCACGCGGGACTTTGTGGAAGCCCAAATGCCATTGCCATTAATTTAAACTAACCTCTCCTCCTCCTCGGGCACAGGGTATGGCACGTGTCGCTGCCATAAGAGGCGTTTGCAAGAGCTTAAACAGGCCAGTCTTGATGCTTCCTAGAGACAGAAAACAACCATTAGGCCAGGGGTACGTTTATTTTTCATTCAAGAAACATCTAAGCAAGATATTTGGTTTTATGCAACACTTTCTGCCAGCTCAATTTTCTATGAACTGGCTTGGGTTTTGTAAAATTATTTCCCTATAAAAAGCTTCCTTTGACTGTACCGTGACGGCTTAATTTAGGCAACTTGAGTAACGACGGGTTGGGGAATTGGCACTTTTACCTGCTTCATAGTCTATGCCTTTCTTCTGCAAACATGCCTCTAAGCTACAGCGCTGGGCGGTGGTCTGGTTGTTGGCACTCT
Organism: Butorides virescens; assembly: GCA_017310255.1. Lineage (NCBI taxonomy): Eukaryota > Metazoa > Chordata > Aves > Pelecaniformes > Ardeidae > Butorides > Butorides virescens. The sequence continues at coordinate 3,575 of JADKXX010005114.1, forward strand.
GAATGCATGGCGTACGCTCTGCGGAAAAGCTCCGAGGCTGGAAGGGGGTTTTGCCACGATTTCCCGTGCAACAGGAGGTCCCTGGTTCGAGCTTCGCGGCGATGGCAGCTCTGGCCACGGCAGGTCCTCCAGGCTGGGTCAGCTGAGGCCCTCTGGGTGCCGGCAGGGCTGGGTGGTTACCGTGAGCCCCGCTGGTGGGAGCAGAGCTGTTGGCATAGACTCAGACCCTCTTTTAGATGCCAACAGCTGCCCCAGCTTCTCTGGTGAAGGGATCAGAGATAGGGCCTGGCCTAGACACGGGACTGAGAGCATTTAAGAGACGCCAGCTCTGCCCCACTGCACGGTAGCCCTCCAGGCTCTGCAAGAGCCACGCAAGGCCAAAATGACTGCAGATCCCTCCTCGTGTTGGCCAGCAGCATCCCCCGCTCCCTCGCCACTACCCTCGCACCGCACGGCTCTAACATCCTACTCCAGCACTATTTTAAATCCTACTCCAGCACCATTTTAAAATAAGCCGACACCGGAGACAAGAGTGCTTTAACTAACGCTCCCCCCAAGCAAAGAGTCTCCCGGGGGACCCTGGGTTTCCCGTGCAATTGCACAAGTTCAGATCTCGCCCACTGACTTTGCTCCACTCGTGCCAGCGCTGGCGCTGCCCGACCCAGATGTCGGTGGCTCGGCACGCCGGAGCCGGGGCAGCGGCAGAGCCCCCGGCAGCAGCTCCGTGTGAACGTGTGCCCAGCGCGAGCGGTGCTGGTGGAGCTGAACCAGGACAGGATTTTTAGGCCAGAATTCACAGTGGGCACAGATGCGAGGTGATGAAGTGCAGCAACGGGTGGCCTGGAGGATTATGTGCTGCTGTTCCTGTGCACGGGCTGCCCGGCCCGGGGCAGGGCTGGGAGCAGCTCTCCTGGCCCCAGGGATCAGACAAGGTGCATGGGACCCGGTCTCCCCTCCGCTTTCCCCGCAGCCCTCCCCATTGCGCAGCGGAGCGCGGGCAGCGCTGCGGCCTCACCTGCGGTGGGACAAGGGGGCGGGCGGGCTGGGGAGCTCTGGGTCACCTGGATCCAGCCGCTCCGATGACATCGGGTTTACATGGCAGAAGCACCGGGGCACCAGTCAGGATAAGCTGGGGGATCTCCGGTGTGACAGGCGACGACAGAAGCTGCAGCAGGCACACGCTGCTTTGCCCAGCATTTGGCAGGCTCTGCAAATGCTACCCCAGACTCCTATTTGCTTCTGAGTGCAACTGAGCTACTGCTATCAATCTATAGACATCCCACCCAAACCTGTTCCCACCCGAGGATATACTTTCTCTTTATTCCTACCCAAAACAATTTAAATCAGCTAAGCAAAAGCAAGAGGCTCTGGGACAGAAAAGGCTCTTTTCCCATTTTGGTAGTTTCTAGTACAGTGAAGACATCCCATGCCACTCTGGATGCTATAGCACCCACAATTCATACAGTGCGTTCACAAAAATTCCTTCTTTGCGAAGGAGGAGGGACAGGCGTAAGAGGTCTGGTTTGGGTGCAGCGGAGATCAGAACGTGCTGCGTTCTGTGGAAAGTGCAAACGTAACACACAGCCACCGACAGCAGAAAGAGCAAGTCATGGCTGGAGCACAGGACAGCAAAGCCGTGAGTCGTGCATGGCCCCAGGCACGGACCACACGGCTCCGGGCTGCTCCTGCTGGGATGCCATCCCCACCTCCTCGGGGGGTGCGCCCCGCGTGAAGCCTCGAGCTGCCTGGGCTGCTCTCTCCCATCTTTGGCCCCGTTAACTTAATCCTCCTTATGCCTCCCAGGAGAGTCATCCCCATATTCCAGGGGGCAGAGGGTAACGTACTTGCTGGCTGGCTAGCGTACTGCGGTATTTTCTACCTTAAAAAAAAGGCCGTGGGTTCTCTCATGTATTAATGCCGAGGCTCTGCTTCATTCCTCGCTGCAGGTAGCCAGGGGGGAGTGGGGGAAGCATCCTCCAGCAGCGGAAGGCAGAGCTGGGGTTTGATTCACCCTCTCCCCATGCACAGCCAGGCTCGTGGCACCGTGCGGCTGCAAGGAGGGGACGCGGTGGCTCGCAGATCTGTCCCAGCCCGAGCAGCCCCGAGCCCGCGGGCGTTTCCCCAGAGCTTTCAGCAGGTAACTTTGCCCAGCTTTGTCACTGCAGAGCACCCTGACTGCAGAAGCAGCAGCTTCCAGGTTCGTGAAGTAACGTTCTGTCTGCGGCACTGAGCGCCTGTCCTCAGGGTCCGCATACAGGACCCCCGACCTCCACCAGCCGCAGCCGCTGGGATGAGCCTGTGCGACGGGAATGCCCACGGCAGCACAGGCAGCGGAGGGCAGGCGGGATGCCCAGGGACTCCACAAATACTCACATCTGCACGTACCCCGCAGGTCACAGCCACGGGCACTGGAGGCTTCATGCACCACCCTCCCCAGGAGCTGCAGTCTTCACGTGTCAGGCAGTCTGGGCTCAAAACCCTTCCACATTCCTGTAATGCTCTGGCATGCAAAGAAGTGGGGCAGGGTTGGGGTTTCTTTTTAATAGGGAAGAAAGGAAGCAAATGACCAGGATCTGTTTGACACGAATCTACTTACTTTAACAAGTATGGAGGCTCACGATTTCAAGTGGAAGCTTAGCATCTCTTAAAATAAGCTCTAGGCGTCTTTCAATGTCGGTGCATAAAAGGGGATTCGGTCACTTGGTTCTAGGAACTTCAGTTTGACTCAAGTGTCCGATATCTGTCGGCAGTTCAGCTGTTATCCAAGTAAGGGGAGAGAAAGCCAGGATTTTCCAGCCCTGAGAAGCAGCTGTGCTCCAAAGAGGCATGTAATACGAGGGATAAAATTAATTTGCTCTCAGCCCTAGTTTGTGGGTGGCTCGCAGCCGCTGGGTGCACGGCCGGGCTCTCACCGCGGGTCCCCCAGGGCTGCCGGGAGCAAACCCCGCTAGGCGGCCCCAGAGCCACGCCGGGAGGGACCCCTGCTCTCCTCCAAGGGCTGGAGGGGGTACCCTGGAACCTCCCAGGCGATCGAAAGGCGATTTGGAAGGAGAAATATCGAGGCCCTATCTCATCCCACTGCCCTTGGAGCGGGACGTGTGCCGTGAGCAGTAACACCCTGAGGACGTGCACCCCTGCACGCTGCCCACGGACACCAACATCCCACGGAATTCACCGCCACGTGAGCCATACACGGGGTGCGTTTGCAAATGCTCACCATCTTGTCGGGGACACGTCTTAACTAATTCCAAGATTAAGCTCTCTGCCATGCTTTTTCCTACATTAAGGCTACTGTCGCCCAAATGCCATTGCACTGAGACTGCTGATGGTCTTCTCCTTGCGACAATCTGCGCTGTACGATGGACAAACTCATCTTAGATTTGGCAAAGCCTTTCAAGCATGGAGCAGAGAACACCCATTTCAGCAGCCGTGCTGCTCTCCGTGCTTTAAAGTCTTTGCTAATCCCAGCTTGAGCCTGGCCTTGACAGCCAGCGTACCTCTGCCCCTCCTGAACAGCGTGTATGGAAATGCCCGCAGGGGCTCCATACGTTGCTGAGATGCAAATCCAGCACCCTACCCGCCTGATGGGAGCCGTTAAAAACCTAAGGCACAGAAAAGGAGCCTTTGAAATAGAGCACTTTGGTGCTACATGTTCTGAAAATACGCTACAAAAAATTGGTCTTTGAAATATACTCGGTATTCAGCTGTATTTCTACACTTCAGAAAGACTCTCAGCAAGCTTCAAATCCAATCAGGATTCTGCAGTTTCTGTAAACCCCTTATCAATGGCTACGATAACCTCTTCCAGCTGTTTGCCTATTTTCAGAATATCTTCGCCGACACAAACCACCCAAAGAGCTGGCATTTTAAGAAATCATGCCACAATTTGGAACTACCACAAACTTCCCTGCAATCTAACCGGTCACCTCAGGTTCCTCGGTGCAGGGGAAGAGAAACAAATAAAATCGTTTTTTTCTCACTTCCTACAGAAGCCTTCTTGTCACACCCTGGGAGCAACAGAGAAGCCACTTCCAAACCACGCATTCTCGTCACCAAGTCACTCCCAACTAGGAAGCTCGCTGCTGGAGCGGTGACGATTTCCCCATTGAGCCGTGTGGCTCCAGCCAGCGCTCTCTCCAGCCCACTGCCCTGGGAAAGCCTCATTCTCTGCGCTCCTCTGCTCCCATCACCGTTAAGCCCTATAGGGCAGTGCCATGAGACAGCCAAGCGTCCAGCACAGGCTCCCAAAGCTGGAACACCTCTGTGAAAATGAGTAACACCATCAGGTACACGCAGACGGCTTGCAAAACGCATCGCTTTCAGAGGGACTGAAGGCTGTTATCCTGTACAGCTATTTAAGCCGGTTTTCTAAAGAAAAGACATGCCGGTACATTAAAACGATGATGCAGCCTGGACCTGCCTCACTTCTAAGCATAAATTTTAAAATGTACTCCCCCCCCCTACACACGCTCTTTGCAATGCCGTGTATTTCAGATCCAGCAGATGCTCATTTTGTTCCTAAAACAGACTTAATGGGTTTTCCATGATCTAAACACCTGGCAAAAGGGCTCCATGCAGCTTTAATACTTTCCTAACCCTGTGTTAAATTTGTCCCAGTGTTGCATATAGCATAATTCTGCAGCCATGTCAGCTATTCAGGCCATGCTAGAATGTCGTCATTATGGTTTGTGTCAACAGCGTGACCTGTATGTACCTCGTAATCATTCTGGTGTTGGGTTGCAAAGGTCCTTGGACGCTTCATTTGGCTGAGTCTAATTCTGTCCCCTGCACAAAGATCTAGGGTTACACTAAGCAAGGGCTGACATTTACGCGAGGCACTGGGACTGCCAGGCTGCCGCACCAAGGTAAAACCTGGCCTGTGAGCTCTCTCAAGGGCGGGAGCTGCACAGGGCCGGCGTTCCCGCTGACCTGCCGCAGAAAGCCTCTCTGCTTAGCGCGGACCGAGGCGCACGTCACGCGTGGGCTCGCAGGACGCGGGGACGGGGTCCTGGGAGTCTGGAAACAGGCAGTTAAAAAAGCCTGGAGCATCCCTCATAACTTAAAGAAAAGGAGACACATCAGAGACGACAGCCATCTCAGGGTGACCTTCCAGTGTTTTCCGGGAAGCTGCCTGACCGCCTCTCATCGTCACTGCTGCGCTGGACAGCCACGTACACAGCCACGTACACAGCCTCATGCACAGCCACATACACAGCCTCGTGCACAAGGCAGCTTTGCACCCGCAGAGGTCCCCTGTTTCGATCACGTGAAGCCAGTTAGCAGCGGCAGGGCTGGCCAGCGTTGCAGCCGGAGCCCAAATGCTCTCAGGGCATTTACTCTCCCAAATTCACTCTGCCCTTTAAAGCAGCACCAGCCGCGACATTCAGCACACCTGAGCGTCTCCTGGTCACTAAATATCCTGAGCCCCAATGCCATGAGGTCTCACGCAAAACCAGGAAATTCAGACTAAACCAACGACTGTTCTGGTGACGAAGCTTATAATGCTTTTACCTATTCCCATGAACTCTCCTTTACCCAAATCCAAAATTAGCATCCAACACACTCAAGAGAAGCAAACCATGACGTGGAAGGACCACAGAACAGGAGATGAGAACAGAGCAGCGAACGTAAACCATGTGCATGAAGGATGAGCTTGGCTACGAACCAGGGAGCTGCACGCAACGTGGATTTCAAGGAGGGCTTCTGCTTTAAACAGCAGACACCTACAGCGGCCAAGCACAGACAGACTGCCCAGTGCTGGGGTCTCCTCTCAGCTGAACGAGCAGGATCTCCTTTGGCAAGGGATTAGCCTGGCCTTCCTCGAGCACTGGCAGCTGCAGCATCACATACATAGCTGCCCGTATTTACTGTGAGAACGTCGACTGCTTGGCGTGCTACATGGCATCAGCCCAGCTTCACTTGCAGCTTTGACAGCCATCATCTTTGGCCACGGTCTCTGCCATGTCAGAAGGTCTTAGCAGTAATCATCGCATTGAGGAACTAACGCCACGCGACCGAGGAACCGTCTTGAGCACAAATGCATGAGCCCGTGCTATTCCTGCGAAGTGCTAAAGTTCAGCGCCTGCTGGCTGGAAGCTTGTCAGAAGCTGTTCTCACTCGGTTCAGCAGACCAACCTCTCCCCAGGATCTTGCTTCTCACTCCGTAAGGTGTGTCCAACCTTTCCGAGCCAGCTTCCTGGCGCACCTCACCGTGCTTCGGTCGTAAACCACAGCCCACCACGGCCCCCTCCGACCGCCTCCCTCGTTCCTGCTGAGGGGCACGCCTGTGCCTTCTGTTCCTCTGCATGTCTTGCCCCATTCCAGACTGATCACGGACCAGGAAACAGAGCAGAACTACCAAGAGTGATGGCACATCGACAGGAGGATTTTGTCGTACAGAAAAAAAAGGGGCATAGATCCTCCAGTGCAGTTTTGTTAATGCTGTTTCAGTCATTCAGAACAACCTTTAAAGCAGATACGTCAGCCCAGGAACCCCTTTCACCATCTGCACGTGTCTGAATTTTCACTGCCCTTCTTCTTTGGAGGAAAAACGGAAAAAACAAATCAGCCAATTTTACAGGTCCTGAAAACTGACCATCCTGGCCACTACCTGATGGCCTGCAAAGAGGCAACACAAAGAGCATCCCAGGGATCTCTGCTGGAGCACAGCCAGGATTGCTTTGTGGCGGGAGCCTGGGGCAACTCAACAACATTGGCTTCCCGGGGCCTCCTCCCACGTCCAAGGGTTTGGGATTATCCAGCAGTCCTCGCATCACGGCACAGCCCTGCTGACGGCCACGTGACACAACCTTGGAGAGGAGCCATCCTCGACCTGCTTGAGAGAGACTTATAACTCAAGAGCAACGGGCAGAAATATGAAGGCCACGGTGGTCTGAGCACGCGTGTAACCACTGTGCTGGATCAGGGCTGAGGGTAACACACTGCAGGTTTGGATGAGACCCACAGCGACGTGTTCTCATCAGAGGTGTCCGACCGCCCGCTGTCTCGCGTGGCTGCCAGCGGCTGTCACATTGCCACTCTACGCTGCAAAACAGCCTTTCACCGTCAGCGGTTACGACTGGTTTGGAGAGTGACAGAAAGCAGGAGAGAGAGAACAGATCCCAAACAAATGATCTGAACCAGACGGCTATGCAAAGCCTCTGAAGAGTTCAGATGCGTACGCTGACTTTATTTGATGAGATGGATGCTTTTGTAGCCCACTGACCTGTTCCAGGTTAGCTAAATCCTAGGCTGTGGAGGTGCCTCCCTATCTCCACACCATGCACCTATCTGCATCTCTACAAATGTGACTCCCAAGACAAGGTGACAGTCAGCTAGAAGACCCCAAATTTGAAGTCACTCTACCCATCGTGTTACAAATGCTGTAAGTACCAAACGATACCATACGGAACTGGGAGCGTAGGATACAGACCCCGAAGAAACACGTACGTTTGTCTGACCTGGAGCAGTCGGGGTGCAAAGAAACGACCGTAACCTTAAGGAGAGACTTGTTACCCCCCAAGCCACAACCACTCACACGGCTGAACCAGATGGGGAACGCAAATCCCGTGGCACCCTTCAGCAAGTCGGCCACTGAGGAGCACTGCATCGCACCAGACAGACTGGCAGGGGACATGTATTGCTCCCACTGCCAGCAGAAAGCCAATGCCGTTATTTCCATGGCTTCTCCCTGCGGGCAGACCAGGTTCCATTCCTTTGCCGCAGCAGTAGCTCAGGACAGACGTTGGGCACTGTCTCCACACCTCTTGCACACCGCTGTCTCAGTCCAGAGCCACACTTTGAGCGCTCACCCCCGAAGCGGAGCGTGGGACACTGCTGCTGCCACAAGCCATTGATCGGGACCGGCATTTTTGCTGATGCGACGGTGCAGGTGAGAAACGGCAGCAGCAGATCGTTAGCCTGCAGGACTCCACCGAGAGAAGTCTCTCTTGCCATAGTAAAAGGGAAACAAAGATGAAACCTGTAAACACCTTATTAACGAGCTACCAGTAACTACTTTTTTGCGCCAATCCAGTATGCTACAGTCCTTAGGTGAAGAGGATCTGGTAGCTGGTTCCTCAGGTACCATTTTCACTTTAGCGGAAGTCGCGAGGACGGAACCAGTCTCTTTGCAGTGGTGTCCAGTGACAGGACTAGGGGCAATGGGTACAAACTGAAACATAAGAGGTTTCAGTTGAACATGAGGAAAAACTTCTTTACTCTGAGGGTGACAGAGCACTGGCCCAGGCTGCCCAGGGGAGCTGTGGAGTCTCCTTCTCTGGAGATATTCAACCCCCGCCTGGATGAAGTCCTGTGTAACATGCTCTAGGAGAGCCTGCTTGAGCAGGGGAGTCGGACTGGATGATCTCCTGAGGAACCTTCCAACCCTTGCCATTCTGTGATTCTGTAAAGTAACAAGGGGTTTCTTTAGACTCTTCCATCCAAATGCAGAAAAACCCAAACTCCACCACGGAGCCAGGTTTCACAGGTGACTTGGGTCTTTTACAAAGGTCCATCTCAATAACCTTGGTTAAATGGCTCCATGCTCTGGAGGCGACCTGAGCCTGCTCTCAAATACTAAGGATGCTTCTATAGGATAGAAGGATGCACATACCACTTGCTCTCCAACCAGCATATGCTCCGTTCGCAGAACAGCCCTTGCTGTAAGGAAAAGGCGGTAGTTCTAAACACACTGATTTGTGCTTGTCTCTCCAGGTTCACAGCGTAAATCCGACAGCTAAGCCTCCTTGCAAGTCTCAGCATCCTGGCAGGGCCAGAGGAATGTCACAGTAAGTGCAAACACCATTGAGTCAAGTATATTCCGCCTCCTAAACTCTCCATCTCCATCCCGCCCTGTTTATTTTTCCACACACACCAGGAAAAAGTGGAAAGCCACCAGTGCCTTGCTGACCATTGGCTCCTCAGCCAATGAAGTCTCCAGCAGCCGTTCAGTCCACCAGAGTTACACCACTTTAATCCAGCCATTACCTACTGACCCTCAAAGAGCAGGTTACACATTTTTTTAAAATTTTTTTTATAGTATTTCAGAAATATTTTGCAAGGATCGGCTCAAGCACATCTTCAGCAAGCGACTAAGAGGCAAGGGTCATCATGACTACCAAGGTCTGGACCCTAAGATCTGGAAAAGGGCTTTCTGCCTTGGGACATTTCCTAGCCAGAATTGCAAGAGAACTGATGGAGCAGGAGATAGGGCTGGCAATGCTCGAGGGGCTGCCATGCAGCTTGGCCGTTTGTCAGCCTACTGCAGACCAGATAGTTGGTTTAGGGCACATGCTTAGTCTGAGTTCCCCAGCTCTTGACCATCTAGAGACAGACTCACATCTTAACTCAGGCTGGGAGGGAAAGAGCTGGTAACTTGAGTTATTTCAGAGAAAAGACATTATAAAAGAGACCAGCGCCACAGCAAAACAAACCCAAGCGCTTCAGTTGCACATTTATATGCAAGACACGTGGTTCAAAAGCTCTCAAATGAGAGATGTGAGAGCACATCAACGGTCCACCATGGAGCACTGCAAATATTTGGTCATCTTAAAAGTGCCCTTATTGCTTAATCAGAGACCTTACTGTAACCTCTGCGCCAGCTGAGCTTTAAAGGTGGATGTCAGGACTAAGTACCAAAGCTGCTGCTCATTTCTCTCCGCTCAGCCTCACTGCAGTTACCACACACACCAGACAAGCCACGAGGAGCTAGACCCGGGGTCACCTAAGCCAGGCAGGGATGTCTCTAGAAGGGGACAGCTACTGGCAAGCAACACTGATCTTTACATAGAGACTACAAGATGTGGGCAATTCACTGGCTTACAGCTGTAAGACCAGCAACACTTACTGGTGATCAGCTCCTCTTCCCACTGCCCTGGGGTTCGCAGTCCCGGGGGGCATTTCCTCCTGCAGCGCTGGAGACTCTCCATAAGGTATTGATTAGGCTGGCACACCAACAGATAAAACGCTCTGACGCCTTCTGCCGTTCCAAAGCCAAGTGCCAGCAACGCAGCCGGATTTCTGCAAATGAGACATTGAGCTATAAAACTCACTTTCCTTTGCCATGTAGATGCAGAGTCCCCTGGCCAGCCTGACCGGGTCTGCCTACGGAAGCACGCCTGTGTTCACAAAGGTAAGAGCACAGCCTGTCTGAACAACACAGCTTGTTCTGCAACTACCAGCGTTAGATTTGGGGTTTTCTTGCTCCATCAGAAGGTATTGCGAGGCTGGAACATTGCTTCATTTACAATTCAAAACAGCCAGCATGCTTCATTAGTGATGCTATCAACCTATCATCTTAATTGGTAAATGATCCAGACAGACAGAACCACTTACGTGAATTCATTGCATTTATTTCCTACAAAGGAGGCTGAAGTGGAAACCTCTCATAGTAACCTCCCTTACTGAGTTGTATCCACCAGAATGGGTATTTTTCCTGCATTTGTATCTTTAAATGCACGAGCAAGCCAAAGCCTTTTAACAAGCACTGGTCTACAGGTGAAAAACCCTCCACTCACAACCCTCTGCAAATGCATTCAGAATTAAATCAGCTATTGTAAGTAAAATAAAAATATGGGCATGAGATCACCTTCTTCACTGAAGGGTGCATCATTCCATAATTAATTGCTTCAGCGGGGAAATACTTATGTCAGCTGTTTAACACCAATTTTTCCTCCTCCAGGGCCTACAAAACATAAAAGCCACAAAGGGTCAATTAGTGGTATTTGAATGTCGCATTTGCGCCACACCCACCTTGCAGGTTCACTGGTACAGAGAATACGATCAGATAACGGATTCTGCCGATTTCCGAATACTGCGGAAAAGTAGGTACTACGTCTGTTTGATGCACAGTAATTTTATTGGGACAGTGATAAGACAGGAGCAAGAACTGCTATAAAAATTAGAAGATCGAACAGGTTCCTAGAGTCAGAGTTAAGTTTACAAAGCAAGAAACGACCTGAAGTCACAGAGGGCGGCGCAGAGCCCGGCTTCCTCCGGCAACGCGCGCGCAGATTGCCACGCGGTTAGTAACCAAGGCAGCGCCGAGCCATGGAGGCATTGCCACCCTGTAGTGCAATTACTGATGAACTCGGGGAAAAAAAATTAGCAATATAAGCACATTTTAAACAATTTATCATACTCCAGGCGTGAGGTTGTAGCTCCAGCGGGCCAAATTCACAGCCACCAATTCCAAAGTCAGCAGAGCTCTTTCTGTATCACCTCGGTGGAGAGGTGTCTGTACCGTCAGGTTCCAGCCAAACCCGAGCTTCCCCTGTCTGGAGGGTATTTCTCTTGAGGGACAGAAAGGGAGAGGGTCCCTTTGGTCCCTTTCCTAACTGGAGTGACAGCTGAGGCGGGAAAGGAGGCGAGGGCTGAAGGTCTTTCTCCCATTCTGGCATTATAACCATTCCATTTTTTTCTTTCTCATTTCGAGCAGAGGCTTGTTCGTCAGCTGTTCCCGGTGAGTACGCTGCGCATTTGATGTTAGACATCTCATCGGTTAATTACCCCAAGCTTAGTTTTTCCCACCTCGTTCAGGATAAAGCAATAATGTTCAAAGGGCAGCCAGACGATGGCATTCAGCCAGGCTAAGAGCGTTCAAGTTCTTGGGTTTGACACAAGAACCTGAAAGGCCCCGATTTATTTCACAACACGCTGAAAAAGGCATTGTCCCTTCTACATTCAGTCAGCCCTGGATTCATTCATACCCTGTATGTTAGGGGAAAACGTATCAACCATTCTGACCTGTGATCTCTTCTGGGGCTTAAACTTGTGCAAGGGAAGACAGAATTTAGCAAAAAAATTGTGCCTTGTTTCTTTAAAGTCACAGGAAGAAAGAGCCTTCCTTCACCTTCGCTCCTTCCGAGCCCCTGGACTCCCCATGCCCTTTACATCACTTTTTTGCACTTTATTGCTGCCAAGCCCCATCGCAAGGAGCAGTCCTTCTGCAAGGGCAGATTCCTACAAGGTAAAGTTTGGTTTTTATGGTACAACAGCACGCCTGAATTTGTCATTTCAGAGGAAGTCTGCACCCTGGTTATTACAGAAGCTTTTCCAGAAGACTCTGGAATATTTAAATGTGTTGCTGAAAATGAATTTGGATCTGCAGCATCCAGTGCACGTCTCTCTGTTGCCCCAGGTAAGCACATGGATCTCCGAGCTGAGCAACTCAGCACGAGAGAATTTGCTGCTGCTCAGCACCAGGCAGCGTCACAGATATTTGCCAAGCAGAAGCCAGACCCAAACACTTTTGCAGGCTCAAGAGAAGATAAATGCCCCAAAAAATGCACTCTGTTTGGGTATTTCCCAAAGCTGGATGCAAGTTGTTCCGTATGTCTGCTTTTGGCCCCTCTTTCTCCTGGGTCAAGGATGACAAGGTGGAGATGTTCCCTCTCACAGGGGAGTCTCCCCCCTGAGCTTCACCCCTCAGGGATCCCAGCTTAGCCCAACACATTGGCTGTATCTGTACCTTGCTTTTTGTAACACATGACTCGTCTGGCTCGTGCTGAAAGCCATCTCCAAACAGAACAGCACCTTGCAGGGAAGCCCAAGCTCAGCAGCCCTGGTGAGAAGTCAGGTTTGGCCAACGCAGCAGTGCGGGTTTTGGTCAGCGCAGGCCCCGGGCAGGCTGAGCTCTCACCCACGGGCGTGCCGAGCTCTCACCCACGGGCATGCCGAGCTCTCACCCACGGGCATGCCAGCTTCCCTTCCCATCACCACAGCACGCCGTGCTGGAGAGCCACCACTGCTTTCCACCTGACCTGTGGGCCATTCTATTTCCAGGAACAAAAGAGCTGGAAAGCTTTGCGGGTGCTGCCCACAGGCCAGCTGTGCAAGTCACCATGAAGAAACCCACCTTCCCTAGGAACAGCCAAACAGGGGCCAAGGACCAAGACGCGGCCGGCCTGCCACCCTACAGCACAGATGCCCCAGGCAGTCGAGCAGAAGCCACAGACTTCGGCCAGGTGAACTCCAAGAGCGAAGCTGAAGATTTTCACGGAGCTTATGAGAATTCACCCCAGGCTTCACCTCTGCGGTAAGACAAAGAGAAAAAAAAAAAATCATATCCCAGGTTAGTTTTACACAGTAGTTAGGGGATGAAGTTTCTAGAGACCCTGGTAGTGCAGCTGCCAAGCTCCCGCTCCCCACACTCTAAGGTGCACATGTAGCAGCCCGCACGGTTTGCCTAAATGACAGTGGGAACGGGTCACACCAGGCTTGACTTGACCAAGTGTGTAACTACCTAAAGGCTCAGGTAAGCGCCTAACGGCGTTTTCAGAAGTACCTATTGTAAGTAACTTCAAAAGCATCACCCCAAATAATTAGTCTCTAGAAGACCTCTGGCTCCACAGCACAGCACGAGGCAAAGATCACAGTACTGGGGAAATTTCAAGGCACAGTTCTGTAGCCACCACCTTCCTCTGTCACCTTGGCCAAGGGGCATCGCCTCACGTTTCTGTTTCCCATTCTGTAAGACAGCAACAGAACTCGAGATCCTGTAAGCGTGGTGCAGGTTGTACCTGCAAGGCACTCTGTGGAGGACAAGTACTGAACCAGTGACCCACTGCACAGAATGAAAACTGCCCCGCGCCACGCTAGGGACACTCCTTGCCCAGGAGGTGGAGATTTTCCCTCGAGGATAAAGTGGTCCCTCTTACAACAAGACTTGATCCAGTTTCAGCCCCAAATCCAGCTCTCAAGCGGCTTTGTACTTACTGCATCATTAGTGGTTCTGTTCAGCTGTTCCAGAGAAACCAAACACCTTAGAATGCACATCTTGGCCATTCCACCCCAGATTTTTTGTAGTGTTTCTCAGGGGTTTATAGGAATAACGAAGACCTGAAATGGTGACAGTTAAAAGGTCCAAGCCCAGCTACAGAGGAGTTTCCGCAGTCCTGTTCATGAAACGGGAGCTACGAGGCAGACGCGTGCCTCCTCTCTCAGCCCAGCGCCAGCGCTGCGGTTACGTCCTGTGCACGTGGCTGGCCCTGTGCCACAGATCGGGGCTGGGTGTACTCATCCCCTTTAACTGAACTGGTTATTTTAACAATTCTGAGCATCTCCCTCCAAATGCACTACGAGGGAGGAGATCATACTTCAGTACAGATTTCGCCATGCACAGGAATATTTTTTTTTTTTTTTGACACCGAGTTAAAATGGGTTTGCCTCAATAACCTGCAGATTGCTACCAGGAGGCTCCCCGTTCAGCTCCAAGGCCCTCCATGAAATCCGGGCTTGCTCCAGGGACGCACCCCCCGCAGACCCCGCTGCAGAATCAAACCCCTGGCTGACGCTAACCTGCAGGCGCTTTGGGAGCCGGCAGCTGCGGAGGCCTGGCCTGCAGTGAAGCTGTGCCTGCGCTGTCCTTGTCCCCAAACATCACCAGCCGAGTGTGGGAATGCAGCGCCGTCCCCAAGTGAAGCCACGCTTAACGACCCCAGGCCCCGACACCTAGCGCTAAGGCTGAGTTTGCTTGGGAGTAGCTAACACAGACCAACCCCGCACGGCTTGTCGGCTTTACCTGGGGGTCGCTTTAAACAGGGGCAGGCTGGCAATCGTCTTCCCAGCAGAACTGAAAGCCTTTTCCAGAATCTCTGGCCTAATTACCTCTTGGAAGGAAGGAGGGCAGTAGGAGACATTTTCTGGCTGTCCTTTTAGAACAGGACCGGTTTCCCAACCTCTCTCCAGATTTCTCAAAGGCAGCAGGACGCCTGTACCTTGGCATTTCTAAGAAGCGTCCTGTGGGGAAGCTCTTTCAGGTGATACCTGCTGCTCAGGATGGCTGCTTGGGAAGTTTATTGCCTGCAGCAGCACCAGAGAGCTGTGGTTGCTGTTTTGTTTTTAAAGCTCTGGTTGGTTTGAAACGCAGCACCTGATGCCCTGCATGAAGGGATACAACATACCACCAGCATCAGCTATGGAATAGCTTTTAAAAATTTGAGCTACGTAACACGTTAACTAGCGTAGAGAGCTGCAGCGTGCTTTTGACCGACAGCAATGCTGAACCAGGCTTTGGAAGGCATTTACATGTCTCCAGATACAGAGAGAAAACTTAAAATGCCTGGATATACCCACCTGTGAGCATTTAAATATCTTTAAAGCCCACTGCCGCGTGCTTTGAAACATCATTCTGAAAGGGACCCAGCACTGTAAATGCTGCTGTTAGCTCGGGCTAAGCGCTCATCGCTACGGAGGAGCTGTACAGGAGCTGTCCGAGTCAGACTGAGCCACACAGCTCCCTCGTGTAGCGTACGTGGTTGCAAGTGTATTACCAAAGAAAAAAGAAATAGCGACAGTGATGGCAGAACAAGGCTATTACGGGGAATAACTACAAAATGTACTCACACTTCTCCAAATCACAGCTTAGCAACAGCCGCTCCCCAAAAGCTAGAAAAGGCGATTCCAGACGGCTGTCACTACCAGCCACTCCCTGAGCCCTTGATGGCTGCAGCTTACAATGTCTTTCTCAACAGCCTTGAAGCAGCAGAACAAAATCCATACTGATTATTAACTTTAATAAAGGAACTTAATCCAAGCGAAAGAGGAGGCTTCAGGCACTAAGTACACTGCCAGGTCTTTGGGGGAGCTTTAAAGATTCCATAATAAATAAGCAAGAGGCCCTTAACTTTTTTCCAGCCGTTCGTCGCTATACGACTCACACAGCTAGGAGAACCCGATCAGACACAACCTGTCCCCGCTCATTGAAGGTGAGCTGGAGCAGTACGGAAACGCTCGTCCCCAGCACCTCCCAGAGCTGGCCAGAGTGCTACTGAGTACCCCAGCACAGGCCAGGAGATTTATTTTTTCCCCTACCTTCTGGATCTCACACTTCGCTATTCCTTCTCTCTCGCACAAGTCGTCCTAGTCGTGTCCAGCCTTTTCAGCGCATAAAGCTGTCCTTAAACTGGGGCCTGGCAGCCAGCTTCAGCGCTGGAACAAGCATGCTGCACCGCGGGGAGGTTGTTGGGCAGCCAGGGAGCCCGGCCGAGCTCGGAGCCTGACCTTGAACATGGTCACAGCTTCCCACGGGGCAGAGGGGCTATGGTCACCTTTGCTTACACACTCAGCTCTCCCTGGGCACGCCACAGATTGCTCTTTTTTTCAAAACTTAAAAAGCAAATAGCCTCTCTGCCAACACAGGGACACACTTCCTCCCTTCATCACTTTCATCATGAAGAATTTAAATGAATTAGCACCCAGTTAACACCCGCTATGTAGATTTAGTTCACAAACTGCGGGCTGATGCTTAAATACAAACACTAAATGTGGATTAACTCTCGGAGGGCTGTGCTGAAAGGCCAGGGCACTGGGAAGGGAGAGGCGAGGCAGCTGAAGGAGCAGCCTTCACCCTGTTGGGGTTCTTAAACCATAGCTGGTGTGCTAGGCAAGAGTCGCCAAGGTGTAATTAAGATACTTAAAATGCTGTAATGTTAATTTAAGATGTAATTAAGCATTGGAGCCTTGGATGAGAGGGATACAAACCACCCGGCCTGCCGGCAGGCTCTGTTGCTGTTCTGGTGCAAACATCTCTTACCCCAAGCAGCCACGAACGACACCCACACGCAGCAAAGCGCCGTCGCGCTGCGGTTCACCGTCGAGCCCCGTTTGTGCTACTCGGGCTCCAGCTCTTCAGGCGCATCCCCGGTGGTGCCACCGCGCTCGGCCGAGCTCCCTGCCAGCACCAAGGCACAGGCAGCACCCCGGAGTTACTTACACCATGGTTACGCCGTGGAGTTACTCACACCATGGTTATGCAGTGGAGTTACTCACACCATGGAGTTACTTACACCATGGTTACACCGTGGAGTTACTCACACCATGGTTATGCAGTGGAGTTACTCACACCACGGAGTTACTTACACCATGGTTATGCAGTGGAGTTACTCACGCCATGGAGTTACTTACACCATGGTTACGCAGTGGAGTTACTCACACACAGAATCACAGACTGGCAAGGGTTGGAAGGGACCTCAGGAGCTCACCCAGTCCAACCCCCCTGCCCAAGCAGGCTCTCCTAGAGCAGGTTACACAGGACATCGTCCAGGCGGGCTTTGAATATCTCCAGAGAAGTTACACCATGGTTACGCAGCAGAGTTACAGTAGGGAGTTACTTACACCATGGTTACACCTGGCTTTCGAGCACCCGCTGCCCTTAAGTGCACAGCCCTAAAAGCAGTAAGAGTGTTACCGGTACAGGGGCAATTAGCTACAGCCAATTAGTAAATGAACGCGAAGGAGTTCCACTGAGGTGACTTTGGGGGCGTTCAGGCCAGTCGGGGCAGGGCCCCCTCGCCACCCCCTGACAGCTCCCGGGGTACCCGACCCCGCTTCGCTGCCCCGCGGCTCCTCCGCTTCGCCCCCTTCCCCGCAGAGCACCGGGACGCGCTCGGGAGCGGGGAAGGCGAGCGGCACCGCCGGGGCTCGGCCGCTTCGGGGCGGGCGGGCAGGGGCCGGGGCCGGGCCGGGCAGCCCCCACCCGCCGCTCGGCTCGGCAGCCCGGGGGGAGCCGGGCAGCCCTCCCGCCGGGGGCCCGGGGGCCGCCGCCGCCTCCGCCTCCGCCCGGCCCAACAAGAACGCGGTAGCCGCGGTAGCCCCGGCAGCCCCCAGCCAGCAGCGGCCGGGCCCCGCCGCCGGGGTCAGCCCCGCCCCAGGGCCAGCCCCGGGCCGGTGACCGGCTGCCCAAAGCCCGGCCCCGGGCCGGGAGGAGGCGCCCCCGGCGGGCGGGTGGGGGTGGCGGGGCGGACCCTCCCGTGCCAGCCCGCGGGCAGGGACCGGCGGCTCCCGCCTTATAACGGGTCCGCGGGGCGCGGCCCGGCCCGGCCCCCCGGCGGGAGGCAGCCCAGGCTCGGCTGTGGGTAAGGCGCTCCGCGGGGGCGCGGGGGTCGGGGGCTGCCCCGGGGCGCGGGGGGGGGGGGGCGCGGGGGACGGGGCCGAGGGCAGCCCGGGCGGCGACAAGGGGAGGAGAACGTGGGGCGTTAAAAAGCAAAGTGTCTCTGTTATTACTGTTTTGTCTTGCAAGGTCAAAAGCCTCTTGGGACTTCATTGGGACTTAATTTAATTTTTTCACCCAAATCCAGATGGAAAACGTAACTTGCCCATTGCTGTGACAAGTGCATCTCTGCACCGTTTAAGTGCAGTATTCCAGAAAGCAAAGTAAGCGCCGGTTTCTGTACATAGCCTGCAGGTAAAAATGAGTGAATCTCTACACAGGCAGTGATATAAAAAAAAGGTATAAAACCGAGATTCGACGAGTTTTCTGCACCAGTGAATGAAAACAGAGCATGGACGTGCTCCAAAAATTTGAGCCGGTTTCAAATTCCACGAGCATGACAAGGGGACAGTTAGGGAATTTTTACTAGAAACCCTCTGTTTACATAAAGTTAATTTACAACTAATATTGCTAATTACCTTTAGGAAATGAAAGCTTTGAATCTTTAAAACGACAGCGATGTCTTCAGCTGATCTCCCCCCACGGGAATTTATGACCTCGCCGAGCCCTTCTCCGGGCTCTCCGGTGAGAGGAATACAATACACCGTGTATATATAGCAGCGAAACAGCTGATCTCGGGGGGACAAGATTACAATTTTTTCCAGCACATGTAACTGTGTGGATTTATACTCTCATTTTTTATTAGTAGCTTTATGTTTATTTTGGGGGGTTATTTATTTATCCTGGAGCTGACACTGTTTGTCAGTTTTAACAAACTTGCTCAGTTTGCTCGAATTAAACTTTCCTCTTTTGCATGTTGATGGAAAGCCCATGTTTAGATATCAAGGACCTGCAAAATAAATGCAGGAGCTCTGAGCAGCTCAGCTTGCCCTGCTTTATCCTGCAGCTATGTCATCCGGGCAATTATGAGCCCTAACAGCAAATCTCGGGAAATCAAACGGAGAAGCACAGTCCTTGGCATTCCAATCCCAAATCTCAACTGGATATGAAAAGCTCAGAATTCAAAACCCATAAGAGAAGAAATCAGGATACTTGGTTTCAAAGGTTTAGTTTTAGGCTTAAAAGAAAGTGGAACCTGTTTCGTGCTTCCCTGTGGTGTAAGGGCGTTCTCGGCGCAGCCAGCCAGCTCTCCGGGTACATTTAGTGTTCTGACAGGGCACAAAGCTGTGGGATCCAGAGATCTTTAGTTAAGACCGTGTGCAGCAAATTACCTTGCTTGGCAGTCGTATCTCCGGTTGTGGGTAGACTTAGGCAGGTGGTGGGTCGTCGCGACAAACCGACTGCTATTTCTTTGAGGATTTAGTGGGCTCTTGCAGATAAGACAGCCGTGGTGAGCACTGCACCTGAGTCAGGTAGAGGCAAGACTTGTTATTGTAATCCGAAATGCTAACACGGTTCTGGAACAGTTCTAATCAATCCTCAATCTCTTTATTTTAAGCTCAAGCTTTACTTGTCAGTTGCCTGACCTTCACACTCTTTGGACTGCTAGTGACTGCTCACCACGCAGTATTTTTGTGATTCAAATGGTGATGTGCAATTTATTTTATCTGTATTGTCTTCCTGAAGGGAAAATCCACACCAAGAAAGCCTCTATTCTGCAAGGCAAGGGTTCCATTCTATCCAGGAGCCCAGCCGAGAAAGCTTTCGTGGCCTGCCACCTAGTTTTTACCAGCCACCCATCCAAAGCCAGTTATCACCAACAAAAACCCAGGACAGCCGTGAAACCTCTCCTATGAGTGTCCCCAGTTTCCCATCCGTTTCCTCTATGTGCCAGCCAACCATGTTTAACTACGAACGTCCAAAACACTTTATCCAGTCTAAGAGTGTGTGTCAAGGGCAGCAGCAGCCTCCGGGACCCGCAGCCGCTACCGAGTCAAGCAGACAAATCAAACAGTCCTCCATCCTAATCCAGCCTCGTAACCCAAGCGGGCAGAAATTCTCCTCCTCGTCATCGCTGAGCTCTTCAATCACGCTCTCCTCGCCTTCCTGTAGTGCCCCTAAGGAACCCACATATCCCGTCACACCCGCATCTGCGCAGTCTCCTGCTAGCTCATCATCCGGGCAACGGCTTATATCCATGCCTAACCAACCCCCCGCAGCATTCCTGTGCTCAGTGCTACCCTCGCAGCCCGACTATAACAGCCAGACTCCTTCTCCCATGGAGCCTCAGTAAGTATCTACAGGCTTCTAACCTCCCCGCGCTTCCCTCTGGCCTGGCCTCTCCCGTGCACTCACCATCCCAAACCCAACCGCCCGGTGCAACGCCAGCTCGGCCGAAGCCGATGGTACAACTGCCATTGACTTCTGGCGTTGGAGGCTCTGCAGGAATCGGGTTAGGAGGCTGAGCGCTTGTCCTCGGGGGCCGTGTGGGAGAGGTTGGGGGTCCACCTGGAATTGGACTGCAGGGAAGTCGCGTCACGGGCTGCTGCGCGGGTGTTCTGGGGTGGGTGGAACAGTTTAGTTTGATTTGATGGGATGGGAACCTCTTGTTCAAGGGTATCCAGAACAGGAGACGGACACCAATCTCAAATGAATTTCTCTCAACAAACACGGCTTATGAACGGGGGGCAGGGAGGAAGGCAGTAGTATTTCCCATATATAAACAACTTTAAGATTCCTAGTAAGTCTGAGCAGTATTTTCAGGTGATGGGACTCCACGCTCACCTACGATACAGTTTTCATTAATCATACCTACTAACAGAAGGGCAGCTACTTGAAAATTTTACCCCTTCAGACCAAAGACCAAATTCTTTCCTGAATAGGTATTATATCATTTTGCCTTTGGGCTGCAATCCAAGTATCTCCCAAGGTCAGCGAGATCTCAAAGGGAGCTGGGGCTTGCCTTCTCACCAACTTGTATTCCTGCCAATATGAGCTGGAGGTCCTGGGGAAAGTCAGCGTAGAATACGCGGCAAACACCCAGCCGAGGATATTGGAAACGCGATCGGGGCGGGGGGTCCTGCTGGCGTGGATATAAAGTCAGGTTTAGGTGCCAGTTTGTATTCAGGAAATCTGAACGTTTCTGGGGTTTTTTTTTTTGAATCGCAGCGCTGTGGGAAGCAGAAAGGTAAGACGGAGCAGGCTGGCCGGGGCACTCGGGGGGCTTAGGTACGTGTCGGGAGTAACCGCTGGGGTTTGTGTTTGTAGCCTGGGCTTGTTTGGTTTCATAGCAAAGGGCTTCGGTGCCTCACGATGCTTTTCAAATAAGCTGCTCTTAAATGCGGGATCCTGTGAGTGGAGGAATTATTTTCCTAATCATGGAATTATTTTCCTAATCATAGTCGCTGGGCAAATGGGGACGTGAGACGTATTAATCTGTTGGGCAAATTATTAAAGTTTTTAAGTCATAACTCGGGCAAGTTATGAAGTCCAAGAAGTGCAGGAATATGTACCAGAATTATAACACTCCTACCCTATTCTCATCAGCAGAACAAATTCCCAAGCAACAGGAGGAAGAGGATTTTGAGCAGAAATAACTGCTGAGCACAACTGCAGCATATGAGGCCCTACTGCACGTAATGAACCGGGTTAGATCCTGACGGCACGGAGTGCTGTGGCCTCTAGTAGATCTTCGCAGCCCGTTTTAAGGGATGCTCCTCTCCTAGCACCTTTCAGAATCAAGCCCACTCTCTAACAGCAAGGCTTGATTGTGTCTCTTGACTGTGGATTACAGGATCAGGCCGTGTGGGGGGTTGCAGCAAGGGCTCCCAAAGACCCAGCCTAGCGTGGGGTAAGCCTGGCTGTTGAACATCTGGACAGAAATGCCATATGAGGTAGCTTTCTGGGGCCAAGAAGAAGAGGACAACTAATCAGCTATTTGTCCATACCTAATCAACTAGTTTGTGACCTTGTTGTGGATTTGCAGCACCCAGGGCCTTTCTAGCAGCTGAAATGGTAGAGGAATGCAGTTTTTGAGGGAGCACTTGCTCCTGGGCAGACGTGCGTTGCTCAGTGGAGTCAGTGGCTCCCTGGGAACACCGCCAGGCGAGTCGGGGCAGGGGTAGGGATGCTGAGCAGCGACCCACGGCAAACTGCTGCGAGTGTTGCGGGGGGACACTGGATGACTTGGTAGACCACGATGCTTCCCCTTAAGTTTCTGATACTCAGTTACGTCACCCGGCCTGTCTATCTCCCAAATGCTTTATGGGTTCATTTGAACCTCCATCAGGTAGCAGGTTCACATTTTTGTGTGTATTCTATGAAGCTGTAGCAAACAGTCAAGCAGGCCTACAGGAATAACTTTGTTTTCTCTTCCTGCGTGAGCAGTTACTCGCAACCAATGTATAACAAACAAGCTAGCATCAACTCTATGCAGAAGACATCAGACCAAGAAATTCGAGGAACAAAAGAGGCCCTCATTCAGGACTTGGAAAAGAAACTCCGATGCAAAGACAACCTTCTCCAGAATGGCAACCAGGTAAGGGAAATCTGCCAATTAAAGAACCCGTTTGCTCCGACTCCCGGTAGTGCAAGCAGGGGTGCAGAGACTTGTTCTAGTGCCCCAGAGGCTGGAGCCTCCAAAATGAGCTGGAAGCAGAAGGAAATGCAGGAGTAACACTACCCAAACACCTTTACTTAGAATCTCAACAGATCTTAGAGCCATTTATGACCAGAATATTCTTTCAGTGCGAGATGCCTGAATTTTTCCATTAGATAGGTAAAAAACCCATTTCCTCCAACAGCGACTCCATTTTTAATCATGGCTCAGGGCCAGTGTAACAGGTGGGGTTCTGAAAGATTCACATCCAGCCTCTTTGTTTCACAACACCCTCTGCACCGTTACTTTTCCTATTGGAATGCAAATAGCTGTCCTGGTGGGCCAGGTTCAGCTCAGCCCCAAGAAGACCCTTCCCAGTAGAGGAGCAGCACATGGCTAGCGCTTGGTGAAAGCTGGCCTGGATGTGTGGCAAGAGAGACAGTTGCTGTAAGCCCATCTGGGCACCTACTGTGGCAACGGAGTGTCTGCATCTCCCGTGACTTCAGCAGGGGATGCGCTGACTTCTGAAAGCCATCTGATGCAGCAAGATGGCTTTGAGCTGCTGTTGCTTTTCCCTCTAACCCTGCCTTCTCGGCCGGCACAGACCATTCACGCTGTCTTTGAATTTGTGCAATCAAACGAATAAGGCTAGGGTCAGGAGTAAGGTTCAGAGCCGTGGCACAAACTTGAACTCTGTGCTGGGGATCCTGCTGAACATCACATCCACAGACAGCAAGAAACCCAGGGAGAATCCCTCAGTTCTCCAGACACAATTGCGCCCTGGCTTTCAACCACCCCAACTCATTAGAAACTTGGAGAGGTACCCATATTTGACAGCTCATTCTAGAGACCATCACCACATGTGGTAAAATTCTGATTTCCTTTTATATGAACAACAACAAATCTAAGGAAATCACATGAGCTTTTATCATAAGGTCTGCCTCCTATAGGAAGGTCTCTTAGTCCCAGTACCTACCTACTTATTCTGCAGAGGTACAAAACACAATCCCCTTTACCAAGAAATCCAAATCTGGGAGAAAAATTTGCTTACCAGCAGGGAAGTGCATTACAGCAAGCTAGAGCGAGCAGGTCTCTAAGGTGGGTGGAGGCAGACCAGTAAAAGCCCAGTGCTTAGTTTCCATCTTCTTTCCCCTGAAGTAGAAAGGAGTTACCATTACCATCAGTGGGAACAGGTTTGTGTCATACGCATAATTTTAAATACTGAAGGAAAAAACCAATATATTAGGTCAAATCTGACTTAGTGTGCCCCTAACGGGAATGTTCTATCTGCTGTAAGAAAGCTTGCCATTGCAAGCCAGCTTTCCTTCCCAGAGGAAACCAGGCTAAAAATAAGGCTTATGCAATTGCCACTCGGTGTCGTCCTCCCCTTGTCCTCCAGCGATGCCTGAACCCACTGGCCAGTCTCAGCCACACTTGGTACAGCTGTAATGACCTCGGGGATGTTACGCTCTCGCAGGTTTTGCAAAAGGTCTGCCTCACTCTTTTCTAAAGAAAAGTCCCACAAGCCTCCCCAGACCCATATCTACCCAGGAGTAGCCAGGTACATGTCCTGTACGCAGCAGAAATTCAGTTAGAGCCTGTCCTCGCTTCACCAAATCCAAACTCAAGGTAAACTTTGTGGGAAGCAGTCTCGGGTGTCCCGGTGCCCAGGGGACTAACAGAGTCATCTCTAAAGTAACCCAGCTGACAGAACTTGAATTTAGCTCTGCTCACATTTATCCCCATGTGCTGCACCCATATCGTAGGAACTGTTGCGTGACTGAGAGGCACCCTTGCCCTCTCTCGGGACAGCACACACCGCTTCACGTAGCAGCCGTGGCGCTGGCCTAAGCTTCCCTTCTGCTTTCAGGGGTACTGGTGCTCCTCTCCGTATCTGCTCTATCTGCTGCTGGTGGGGCTCTGGCTTTTTTGGGAGTAGGGGATGCTAGCACCCATCGTGCCTCCAGCTCCTGAAGTAAATCCACAGCTGAAGGACTTGGGAAGTTTTCCCAGTGCTAACAGAAAGGTACCCTGGGACTTACTCTGGCTTCTGAGATAATGCCATCAGCTACCCATAAATAATCCCAGCAGAGAAAGAGGAGGAGTGGAAGGCCACAGATGGCATTAGAGAGGCTTTGATGAACAGGCAGTTTAATCTTTTATGCATTTCGGCGCTGTATATATTGAGGCTGACTTCAGTAGGCGTCACGGACTGCAAACCCTCTGCAACAGACGCCGTGTTTCTCTTCAGCTGCTGCTTTCATTGACAACACCCTGAATTTGTAGCATATTAATGTGCTCTTACAAGCTGATCTGAAATAGTAAATGGACTTCTGACTAGAATTCCTCTCCACTCTGCTTTAAGCGATTAACTTATGAAGAAAGAATGGCTCGCAGGCTGCTCGGACCAGCAAACGCTGCATCTGTGTTGGAAGCACAAAGTGAAGACAACATGCAGAACGCACAGGTAACTGGGGACCTGTCTGTAGAGCAGTGATGTCCTGGTGACTGTGCTGTGACCTGCTTGTACCTGAACAGGGCAGAGGGTTGAGGTTTTCTTGGTCCTGGTGCAGGAGAGGGAAGGGAAGGGGACAGCTCTCACCAGCAGAGCTCTGTATAATGGAGATTTGGGAGGGTTTTTGGGGGGGTGGCAGAGGGGGGGAATTTAAGCACCAACCCCTTGCTGAGCCTGATCTGTAGGGATGACCTCTCCAGGGAGGAATTACAGCAGCTGCTGCACAGCGATTACACCCCGCCGGTGACAGGCAGGGAGCAGCACAGTGCGGGATACAGGTACCCGCTCCCAAACCGCCCCGGTTCAGCCTTGGCCAGGACAGCAGGATTTCCAGCTGTCACTGTTTGGAATAAGTGACATTGACAACAAGATGTCAGGGCCTTGGGGTGGGATTGGTTGGGTTTTAGTCCCTCCAGGGGCCTGCAGTCATTAAGAGAAGGCAAGGCAGTTATTTTAGCAGCCCACATGCTGATAGACAAGAATCTATTACTACTGGTGTTGCCAAAAGCATTTTAGTGGGACACTTTGCATCATTCATTGGTTATTCAGGCCAGTTAAAAGCTCTCTTTGGCACTTCGGTGATCAAAGTTAGTGGAAATGTCTGCAATGTGGCACTGGGTGCCCGTGCAGCCAAAGAAACAGCAGCCAAAGAAACAGCGAGGCAGCGGGCTGGCGTACACCTCCCCGGGCACAGTTAGCAAAACTCTTCCGTCAGAGAGAGACTTAAGATCACACAGCAAGGGGGGAACACAGAATTTGAGCTACTTCTCCCCAACAAGCACCCGACAAGAGCAGACAAGAAGGGAACATTATGGATTTCAGAGAGCAAGGGAAACCTCATCTTTTGCAGAGAACAAGGAAACAGTCAAAACACGATGACTGACAGCTTTTCAGGGTGTGTGAAATGCTGCATAAAGGCGAGCACTGGAAGGACAGATTGGCTTATGTTTGGGAGATCTTATTCCCATTGTTCAGTCTTATTTTTTAAATATTGTAGTCACTGATTCATTCAGGCTCCTGAGTCCTCAGGAACCTAACTACACCGTCAGTGCATATAATAGAGCATTAGAGTGATCATCAGCACCTTCATCACTACAGCATCGTTTTACAAGGCATAATTGTACAGAACTTGTGTAAATGAGCAGGTACAAGCAATTGCCTTTGGACTCAGCATTGAGCTCAGTCCAGCAAAACCCTTATTCATATGATGCTCCCCCTGAACCGAAGGTTGCTTCTGCGCTTGAAGTTTAAACCCAGGCTTAAATGTTCCACAGGACTGGGCTACAGAGCACAGAACCAAGCATGGTGATGGCTCAATGCAAACACCCCAGAAATTTCCACGCAGTGCTTCCCCTATCTTACTCCACTGCCAAAACGAGTCACTGGTGATAAACTCTTGTATTTTCCAAACATCCAAGTTCCTAGCGGGAATCAATCCTGGGTACTTTAGCAGACTTACTCACGTGATTTTGGAGTTGTCGGCAAGCTTAGTTGGTGCTGTGATCTAGAGAGAAAAATATTTTCCAGCTCAGCATGTGGTCATTGCTACCGGTACCATATTTAAGTAGGCACAATACAGTGTTCTTGCCAGCCATTCCACTTCTATTCCTGCCATAGGGAAGGACACGCCGTACTTAGCTCTCATTTTAGATACTGCCAGTGGTACTACCCCCCTCTAACAAAGGTTATTGGCTGGCCAAAAGCCTCGTGTGCCAAACAAAACTGCTGCACCTACCACCTGTGCAGAGTGTGGAGAAGTCATCCCATGCTATTAATAGTGCCTGTTACTGTCATGGCAAAGCCCAGGGTGAAAACAGAGCATGAGCTCCTGGTGCGAGGTTCTTTACCTCTTGTCCCAATGACCTCAGAGGTATTGTTTGCTTTTAAGCAGCCGTCGGTACCCTAACTTCAGATGGCTTCTTGTTCATTTTATAGATTAAGGCTTCTCTCTAAGTTAACTCACCTCTCCTCTCATTCTTTCCCAGCACCAGAATGCAGAAAACATCAGGCTGCAGGTTCCTACAACACATGTAAGGTAATGCACAAATATTTGCTGTGCCACTCTTCAATGTTATTTCAAATGTTTCTAGTCGATGTTTGTTTTACTTCGCGATTTGTAACATAGTAACTACTAAGCTCATTCACTGCCTTTCAACTAAAACACTGCAATTTGTGGGTGGTTGATGATGCCTATGATCTTAATCCAGTCAATTCTAAGCATAACACTAGAGGTTTGAAGACTCCATGTACCTGGGGCAAATATGCTTCGGATCTAGAAGATAAATCTCTAGTCAAAGCAAGGTCTGACAATGGAAATGATAAAAACATGGCATGATGAAATGCAGACTACATTGCTCTTGTAAATTCCTTTGGATTTTAGGCCAAAGATGAAGGTTTCATATGTTATGCTTCCGTGTTGAATTGAACAACTCGAGCAAGATAAGTGGTCGATCAAAACTCATGCCTTACAGCTGAAAAACAAACCAGAACTGTAGCGTTGAAGCACCGATAAAGGTGTCGAGGGGCCCTACCTGTAATGGGTGCTTCAACGTCATTTGTGCCGCGGTCACTTTTACACAATTAACTGTCTCTGTCCACTTTTCAGGAGCAGGCCGTCCTCAAGAGGAGAGGAACGTGGACAGGATTCAATCCAGGAAAAGTTTTTTCAGCCACGTTTTACACAAGTGCCTGAAGACGTAATCATTGAGGAGGGGCGATTCTGCAGGCTCGACTTCAAAGTAATACCAGCCTTTCCCTTTCAGTCCCATTAGCTCACTGGGGGGTGCGGCACGAGGAGAGGTCTCTGAGCCACAGGTCTTCGCACTTCAGTAAACCAGAGCACTGACAGCAGACAGTGCAGGGTCTCTCCAGGCAACATAAACAAGAAACAGGAGATGGGTAAATGTTTCAGCATTTTCCCTTGGAAAATGTAAGTGGAATTAGCTGCGTAAGAACGTGGTTAAAGCTGAGTGGTGGTAAATATGGACCACCACAGAAGACCTTCTAGACCTCATTGGATTAATGCCCTGCTGAAAGAAGGCATTTAGGGAGGTGACCTTGTGCTTCGCACTGGGACTCCGCTGACTTCAGTGGACACATGCTGGACACACGTCCAGCAAGGCCTGTTTAGGACTAGCCTGGCTTTAACGAGTCTTCTCTGAGGTTACTGTGCCCTTGCTGGGGCAGACAATCTGGCAAGGACATGCCCTAATTACAAACAAACAAAACGCCAGAATGGCCTGAAGCTGCATGACAACTGCACCAACCCTAGGGTAAGAAAGAACCTAGGTCTTCCGCACATGCAACTTTACTGCAAAGGCTGTTTGCTGATTGTGGTTTGGCTTGGGTGTCCTAATCACTTCCAATCCATTTTTCTTAAGTAAACTCCTGCCAGACTTTGGCATGACCTTTCGCCATTTTGCTGCCAGTTGCTTGACTTCTGAATGTCCTGGACAGCCTGGAGCATGTCTGCAGAACAGTTTATTTACATACATTATCAAAAGAGTACGGATGTCAGTGCTGCTGACAGTGCCAGCTGTGGGATTAAAAGGCTGAGTTCCCCCCTCCATGAACCCACAATGAATATCTCCGGCTTAATCCAAACTCCCTGACGGGATGGGAACAACAGGGGTTGGCAAGAACAGCGCCCGCTGTCCTGTAGCTAAAGCCGGTCGCTCCACGGCACCTCACGAGACCTCCTCTCCGTGCAGCACCACATTAATATTCAAAACTAGGCAAGACTGTAAAATTCTGCAGTAGGGTCATTATTTGATCATCTGTGGGCCTCAGACTCCTTATAGCATTGAAGGGCTTTTATTATCTTAAAGCTGTTTCACTCTTCCCTGCTTTCCTCTCCTTGGCAGGTTAGTGGGCTGCCGACTCCAGATGTGATGTGGTATCAGAATGGGAGGATGGTTCATCAAGATCAGTTCCATAAAATGATAGTGTCAGAAAAGGGATTCCACTCATTTATTTTTGAAGCAGTCAAAGCATCTGATGCAGGGACATACGAGTGTGTGGCTGTCAACCGTGCAGGAGAATCGTCTTTCGCAGTAAAAGTGGAAGTAATTGGTAAGACTGGGAGCCCTGATAATTACCTGGGCACACATGGAAAATGTCAGCAATCTTAATGCCTTCCTCTGTGTGTTTGGGACATAAAGCAATTGAGAAGCAGAGGTAGATCTCCAGATATTCAGGCTCAAACTATAACAAACACCTTACCTTTTCCAAAACTATTTTAATACATACATCTGGGGTGCCGTATTTCTTCAAAGCCCTTCTAGCAGGATATTTAGATGTAGTGGGGTGTCCACAATTTGGGACTTATTAATCTCCCAGAATTGATAATATACATTATACTCGCTATATACAATATACATACTCTCCTCCTGAAGGGGATTGTGTCTACTACACCCTTATGCTCATGGGAATTGCCTGTAGGCTAAGGAGCGGCAGTAAGGAAGATGTGCCCTCCTGAATTTAGCATTCTGAAATCTTAAAATAACAAGCCTGATGCTAGCATTCAGTACTTACAGTAACCATTTCTTATCTTTCCTCTTTAATTTAGCAAAAGAACATCACACACCTCCAACTTTCATCTTCAAGCCACAAAGCAAAAAGGTTTTTGAAGGAGATACAGCCAGACTCGAATGCCAGATCTCTGCTGTCCCAACACCCCGGATTTACTGGAAAAGAAACAACGAAATGGTACAATATAATACAGACCGAATAAGGTATCCTA
The DNA here is from genome assembly GCA_017310255.1 of Butorides virescens. NCBI lineage: Eukaryota > Metazoa > Chordata > Aves > Pelecaniformes > Ardeidae > Butorides > Butorides virescens. Next base: position 33,258 of record JADKXX010005114.1, read on the forward strand.
CTAATGAGTTGGCCATTGGTGTGTTAGAAAACAATAACCAGTATTTGTCAAGTCAAGTTTGAATTGGCTGGTTTCTAAAAGCAGCAAGCTGGAAAGCTTGATCTGCCCCTCGTTCATGGCACGTGGTGAGCAGGCCCCTGCGCTGGGCAGGCACGAGGCTCAGAGTCTTGTTTTGAGGGCACAGAGAGGAAACTGTGACCAGGTGCCGCTCTGAATTCGAGCAGCCCACGGAGGAGAAGCGTGGCTTTAGGACTGAAACGTGAAAGCATTCATCGTGCTCTGAGGTGGTGGGGCTACAGAAGGGACCTGATGCCACCTGGATGGCATCACAATGTGAATCACTGGTGGCTCGTAACACAAATGCAGTGTTCTTGTCTAAATAGTTTGCAGTGCCCTGCAGGAATGGTTCTAGGGCTTTCTCAGCTCCTCAGCATGCAAACTGACTCTGATTTCAATGTCTTCACTCCTTCCCCCTCCAAGCACTCACACACAAACACCTTCCTTTTCCAGCTTGCTACATGACAATACTGGAAGGATTTGCCTCCTGATCCATAATGCCAACAAGACAGACGCTGGTTGGTACACCGTGTCGGCTGTCAACGGAGCTGGTGTGGCCACATGCCATGCCAGGCTGGAGGTTGCAAGTAAGTGCCACATCCCAGTGCCACGGCTGAAACCGCCACTGGCGCTCGTGTTCAGAACAGGCCCCCAGGATTAAATCCTAGAATCATTTCGGTTGGAAAAGACCTTTAAGGTCATTGAGTCCGACCGCAAACCTAACACTGCCATTGACCTAATTAGCTTGGACGGCTGGCAGGATTTCTTTCCCAAGATACTGAAACCAGACAGAAAGCAACTATTGGGAAAAACTCATACTGGTTTAGTGCCAAGATGCTATGTGACGTATCCTTTGCACATCATGCTCCTGCCATCTGACAGCTTCATGGATAGCAAGAAGGCAGGTGAATACAGCCCCTTCCATAAACCTCTGATATCTGAGATCTGGGCTTGTCTGTTAAATCCTTCCCAAGGGGTTCCTGGTTTACCTTGCAGATAAAAAGCAACGGGGTTGCTCTACCATGGGTCTTTCTGCAGTTTGGGAAGACACTGAAAGAGGCTTTTTTCTCTCTTCCAGCACATGCCAACAAGCCAATCCCAGCCCCCAAGCTGTTACGGGTTCGACCAACTTTTAGCAAGTATCTGGCACTTAATGGAAGAGGACTGGATGTGAAACAAGCTTTCTCACCAGAAGGAGAGTTTCAGCGTTTGGCTGAGCAGTCTGGACTGTACGAAAGTGATGAACTTTAACTGGAAATGAAGAGGAAAGCTCACACCTGTAATTGACAATTACAACATAGATGCAGTTAACTGGCGATTGCTCTAATTAGCAAAATACCTATCTACATATTTTTACTTTGAGTCTTCCACATTCAGCTGTTCCCATTTTACCATGTTAGATTTTATTTATATGGGTTGGTGAATATAACCATTTACTGAGTATCGTATTTTAACTATAAAGCCTAAGAAAGCAGGCTAATTAGTTTTTACAAGTGTGGGTGGGTTTAGTTCCACCTGGGCTTGGTTACATGCTGAAGTAGATTGGTTTGTACTGCTTCTCTAATATCACTCTCGATGATAATATCAGAAGTCTGTACCGCCTGAATACTGAACCCAAATAGACTAGAGTGTTTTTATGAGAATAAGTTAGAGGCGAATAAAATTTTAAATACCCAACACTAGCTGTGATTCTTCCTTGAGCCGTTAAGACCAGCTACGGATGCCTGGCATCGGCTGCAGCCTGGCAAAGACGGATCCTTACCCTGCCGAGCCTGCCACCGGTCCCCTCCCTCTGCTGCTCGCCCCGTGACTTGCCTTCCGATGGCGATAACCCATTGAGCATAAACCAGATGCTGAGACTCCCTTAGCACTAAGACACATCCGTGAATGTTTTTTTCTCCTTGCATGCCTGACCCAAAAGCCGCGCTGTGTAACATGAACTGTTAGTGCTACCACCTTTCCCCCTTCCTGCTCTTTTAATCAAGGATGGCTCTGACCTGTTAGCTCTCGGCGAGCTGTTGAGCTGAATGGCCCAAACAGTTTGCACACTGCTGTTCGTGGCCACCTTGCTCAAAATAATAACAAACACCACAAAACCTCGTTTTGCCAAACTCCAACAAACCTAATCTCCCAAAGATTTTTCAGCTGCGGTCGCTACAGGGAAGTTGTGAGGCTGGACCTACCCGGAGCTCCGCACCGAAACGCTGCTGCCCGGCAGCAAACCCCACAGGTGCCGTCCAGCACGGGAAAGGAGGAGAATACGAGGTCTTGGCTTCACGCCACGCAGCTGCATGTCAGATAAACCCCGCACCTCAACTGCACAACGCTGACTGATCCCAAACTCCTGACAAACCCCTCAGCCCCGCCACCCCGCTCCCCCGGGCGATGCGGAGTAACCCCGCCGCGCTCCTCCGGTGGGCGCGGGCCGGCACCCGGGGCGCCCAGGCCTCTTGTGGCCCTGAGGAGGCCGGGACCAGGCCCGGGAGCCCCGCAGCCCCCGGCGCCCGGGCTCGGAGGCGGCCGAGCGAGCGCCGGCTGTGCCGCAAGCGGGCGGGGATCCCCGCTGGGCTGGGCCCGGCTTGCAGCCGACCGGGCGCCGTTGGGATTCGAACGGGAGCCGGCCCGGCCTCCATGGAGCGGCCGGCAGCGCGGCAGCGGCCCGCGGTGGAGCCGAGGCTGAGCGGCAGCGGTGCGTGAGGAGGCCCCGCTCCCCTTGGGGCCTGGCCCGCCCCGGGCCGCCCTCAGCCCCCGCTCCCCGGGCGGTACCGGCCCCGCGGCCCAGGCCGGGCCCAGCCTCCCCGCGGGAGGGCAGCGGGTGCGGGGGGCGAGGGCGCCGGCCCCTCACACCGCCCCCCCCCGGCCCCCGCCGCCCTTTCCCCGAGCAGGTGCGGTGGAGCCCCGGGGCAGCTGCAGCCGGGAGCTGGCGCTGACCGCCACGCTGCGGGAGCTGCTCGTCTACGTCGCCTTCCTGGCAGACCTCTGCGTGCGTAAGTGTCGCTGGGCGCCCCAAAGGATGGTCCTGGGCCAGCCCTGCTCAGCACCACCCAGCCGCTCGCTCAGCGGGACGGGGGAGAGAATCGGGGAGAAGAAAAAAAAGTAAGACCCGTGGGTTGAGTTTGAGATAGTTTAGTAAGAGAGAAGAATAACAATAGTAATAATAATAATGGTAAGAAAATATACAGAATATATAAAACAAGTGATGCACAATGCAATTGCTCACCACCCACTGACCGATGCCCAGCCCGTCCCGAGCCACCATCCCTCCCCCCAAGCTGCCATCCCTCTCCCCCTGACGAACCGACGACCAACCCCCCCAGCATGCTGTTCTATGGGCTGGAACAGCCCTTTGGTCAGTTTGGGTCAGCTGCCCTGGCTGTGCCCCCTCCCAGCTTGTTCTGCCCCTGGCCAAGCAGGAGAAGCTCAGAAAGTCCTTGAGTAGTCTGAGCACTACTTGGCAACAACTAAAAACATCGGTGTGTTATCATCCTTCTAGTACTAAATCCAAAACACGGCACTATGCTAGCTACTGTGAAGAAAATTAACTCTATCCCAGCTGAAACCAGGACAGTATGTCCTCGCAGGGTCGAGGCGACCACCGCTGCTCCCTGTCCCTGTGCCTCTGTCAGCACCCGCCCCTGCCCCGCCCGTCACCCACCCGAAAGCGCCGCCTCAGCCGGGTGGGCACTCCACGTGCCGGGTTCTGGCAGCAGGCGTCAGTGACGGGGGGAGCGAGGGGCAAGGCCCGGCCCCTCCAGTTGCAGCCCGCGAGCATCCCCTCTCTGCCCCGTCCCTCCAGTGACGTTCGGCATGGTGAGCACCGACATGTACTACCTGAACAAAGTCATGGCCCGTCTCTTCCTGGAGCCCTCCGAGGACGGCAGGAGCGGTTTCAGGAGCATCGGGAGCACAGCTGATCTCTGGAGGGTGAGCCTGGGCATTGCGAAGGTGTTTCCTTGGAGAGCAAACAAGGGAGGCAGCTCCTAGTGTTAATTCGGAGCGATAGAGTCTCATGGTTCTCCCGAAAGCCGTGTGCTAGATGTTGTGCTTGCAGCTGAAGAAAGGCAAGTAACTAATTAAAATGCATTTGGGGAAATTCTGGGTACAAACAATAGTACTGATACTGCTGGATAGTCAGTCGTGGAAAGCAATAGGCCAATTAATCGCATCATATTCTCAATATTAGGCTTGGTCTGAAAAGAGCTTCAATTCAATTCAATTCAATTCAAACCAGAATGATTTGGGGTTTACAGTTCTTTTGACTTTCAGCTATTTTAAAAAAATATTAATGATTTCAAGTGGGGCATCCAGGGGAATGTACCGTCGTGATTCACCTGGTTTGCTCTTACATGACGTCATGTTTCCGTGATGGCTGCAAAACACGTATCTCTGTTTTCCTTACTAGGCAGAGGACTTCCCAAAATTACCAGCATTGCCCCGCTGACAGCAGGAGGCAAAAGTTTCTCACCCTACTCTTCCTTAAAAGTGGAAATGGCTGGTTCTCACCGTTCACTCGGCAGAACTGTACTCCCTCTTACTGCGGTGTCGGTTGTTGCCAGCCCATAGTGAGCCCACGCTACACAGCGCGTGCTGATGTACTGGAAATGGTTGTAAGTCGTGCTCAGACGGCGCCAGGCCGTGGGGGCATGTTGCTTTGTACTCGGAATAATGTTATCCCCGAGCTTAATGCTCTTTATCTGCATCTAAGAAACACCCCCAACAAGGAGGATTTCCCCCCCCCCCCCCTTCAAAGACAAATACTTCTTCATGTAGAATGAGGTGGCTAAGAGTCAGAAATAGATCGCCAAACAGATCTTCAGAGATTAAGATATCCCACAGATTTTGTTAAAACAACGCCGAATGTTTGTGTTGAAACGTGTTTGTTTAGAATTCAGGAGAATTTTTCATTGAAACCCCAAACAGACGATGTTGTAGTCCTGCCCTGAATAATCCCATCGCATGGCTCCGACAGAATGCGTAGGGAATAAATGGTCTCGTAGCCACAGGATGGAAGTAGATGCTATTTGTAAGGCAGCTATAGGTGGGAAGCGTCCGTGTTCTAGCTGAGACCGTAGCTGTAAGTTACCCGAGAACCCCGCAGAGATTTGCATGCTAAGAAGCGGGGTAATGGTACTTGAATCCCCCTTTGAATCTTCAACCCCCCTTGTACATGCAGTTTGCGGAGGGACCCCTCCTGGACGGGCTCTACTGGGACAAATGGTATAACAACGTGACCTCGGCCCCCCACAACAGCAGCAGCCATATTTACTACGAGAATTTGCTGCTAGGAGTAGCCCGGCTTCGCCAGCTGAAAGTGCGCAACAACTCTTGCTCCATCTACCCCTATTTCCGTGCGTTTTTAGAAGACTGTTACGGCGAGTATCACTATCGAGACGAAGACAGGTCTGACTTCGGCCTGAGGAACGGATCCGAGTAAGTCAGCCTACTCGGCACAGAAACATTTCTGAGAACCTAACCAAAGCCGTAGCGCTGCTGTTCTCCAGTTAGCAACAACTGCACGTGCAGTTAGCTGAGATTTTCTCTTGTTTACGTTGAGATAAACCATGGGTTTGGTTTCGTGCCAATTATTACAGACGGGAATTGAGCATGGGAAATTTATAGCAGAGAGGCAGGAAGAACTGGAAACAGCGAGGCCAGTTCAGCAATGCACAGGTTAATGGACCCATCTCCACTAACATCTCTGGAGAAAAGCTCGGTTATGTGAGGCCTGAATTGAAATCACGTGTTTATAAATTGGAATCATGCTAAATTGCTCCGGAAACAGAGCCAGGCGGCCTGCTTCACACACTTCACTGAGCACTGCTTTAACCCAACGGAAGAACGTGTGAACACGCCGCAGTAACGATGAACTACGTGAGCCAGAGATGTCCCCTCTACCCGTAAAGGCGTTCAGGCAATAAACTGTCTGCCCCACAGTGGGTCAGATCCGGGTTCATAAGCAATTGCTGTTTTGTGAACGCACCAGGTCTTTAGCAAATAAGAGAAATGGGAATATTTTAAGGCCGTATGTCTCACGCATACTTCATGTAAAAAAAAAGCGGTTTTTAAGGGTCTGGCTTAAACGGGCAGCTGTGGGCGCAGCAGAACACAAGAACTAACAGGATTATATAAAATAAAAGGTAAAGCTTACTTCAGTCCAGTTGCCATAAGCTGAGCTGCTTTGCTTTCCCGTTTCGGACAGATGGAAATACACCGCAGCCTCCTCGTTATCCCCCTGGTACTGGGGGTCCATGGGCTTGTACAGCAGTGGAGGATATATGGTCACCCTGCCCAAATCGAAGCGGGAGAGCACGGAGAAGCTGGCGTTTCTCAGGCAGAACAGCTGGCTCACTAGAGGAACCAGGGTTGTGTTTATCGACTTCTCGACGTATAACGCCAACGTAAACCTCTTTTGTATAATCAAGTGAGTCCCTACCTTTACTACGTGTGCAATGCGATTTGCTGAGGCGCGGTGCTTCGGCAGGGACGGGAGGAGAGGCCGGTGCCCTCGGGCACACGTGGCCGTGTCTCCCAGGTAGCAGCAGGCAAGACAGAGATTAATGAATCGGGGGGTTCAGGTGGTGCGGGGAGCAGACCCGGAGCCTTCCCTTCCGTCTGGTCTTTTCGAATAGCTGGTGTCTGGCCTGTACAGCTGCTGGCTGTTGGACCAGATTCCGTGGCTTTTTGCAAGGTCAAAGACTGGATTGTTGTCCTGTTGTCAGCTAGCGGAGGGAAAAGACTCAGGGTAGGGCGAATGTTTGCCCTTCTGAGACGCAGGTTCTTTAAAGACTTACAACCAAAGAGCATAGCTTGGGTATCCCAAGAGCTTCTCTTCCCCCCGCAACCTTCTCTACCACGTTACACTTTCCATGGGGGGCTTGGCGTAGCCCTTACAGAAGATCTTACAGATGTAGGAGTTCCACTAAGGCGTTATTAATGTTGTAAAAGTTAATATTAGAAAATTAAGGGCTGAGATGATTTAAAGGGATGGTAACTAACACCCGTCCCCAATTTTTTTCAGGTTGGTGGTGGAGTTCCCTGCTACCGGGGGTGCTTTCACCTCATCACATATCTACTCTGTGAAGCTCCTCAGATACGTCACGTATTACGATTACTTCCTGGCTTCTTGCGAAATCGCATTTTGCCTCTTCATCATTACGTTCATAATCCAGGAGGCTATAAAAATAGTAAAACTGAAAAAGGAGTATTTCAGAAGTGCCTGGAACTGGCTGGATTTGCTGCTGCTGGTGGTGAGCTACCCCTTGACTTTCACCTCCATGCTTGCCAGCCTAGGCTAGCACCCGGCCCACCACGATTCTGCACACCTGAACGCCGCTTGCTCTGGCTCTGTGTCCTTTCTACTCGTTATTCACCTTGTTCCTTACAGCCTTCATCCTCGCAGAGCAAGGAAGCACTAGTGCATACCAGAGGCAATGCAGCAAAATTAGGATGTTTGCAGCAGGTTCTGTAGCACAAGCCCAGAATTATCACAGTACAGTTACAAACGGTTTGGCCGATAAAGTCTCGTACATATGGTTTACGACAAAACATCTGAAAAGCTCGGGTTCTTCAAATCTAACCAAGGGCCTTTGGAATTCAGTAGAGTCTTGTGCGTGGTGACATGTCTGGAGAGAGGGGGCGTAGCTGGGCTTCAGTTCACTTGTTCTGCTTTCCTTCAGGTATCCATCCTTGCCATCGCCTTCAACATCTACCGCACTGTGGAAGTGTCCCTGCTAATGGAAAAGCTGCTCTCTGATGCCTACGTATACCCAAACTTCTATTTCCTTGCTTTCTGGCAAGTCCTTTACAACAATATGATTGCTGTCAACATCTTCTTTGCTTGGATAAAGGTATTGGTTCTTATTCCCTTTTCTTGTACTCGCGAATCATAGCGTTTCTAAGCAGAGCATAAATGTTCACCTTCACTTTTTCATGGGTGAATCGCAAAGGCCAAAAGGGAGACTTTTGTTTATAAGATTCCAGAAGAGTTTAAAATTACCTCCTCCTCATAAACATGGGTCACACAAATTCCAAGCCTATCTAAAAAAAAAATTTGCACGTGGGCAGCTGTCTGCACTGGAGCAGCTGGGAAATTCCCATGGCCAAACAGCCGCCTCAAGCTCGGTTTGTTCCTAGACCCGATATTCTCCAGGTCACAGCCTGACCTATGCAGATGGCACGGCTGCAATAGGTGAAGCTATTCATAGCTGGTGCGGCCAAAAGCTGTGAAAACAGGAGCTGCTTTTTAACTGCAGAGGAAGGCAAAATGCATCTGAACTTCATTGAGAAGCAGCTTTGTGCCAGGACACCTTTAATTTCATTCCTTTGTGCAAATAGATTTGCTGATCTCTGGGCAGAGCAGCAAACTTCTCAAAGATTGGGGGCTCCAGACATGCTCTGGGGCCCAGTCAGTCCTGCAGGCACTGCCCCTAATCTGCTAAACCCTGCTGGCCCCAGCTGGGATCTGCACCCCTTCCCCCGTACCCAGCAGACATTAGTGACTTCGGTTTGGGTGGCCTCAGTGTTCCCAGTGACTGGGTGAGACTTCCCAAAGCTTTGCCCGGTCCCCGGCTGCTGACGGGCCCTCTCTGCCCCCAGGTATTTGCAAAACGCCCGGCGCAAAGCGGCTGTGAAGCAGGCGGTGGAGGCGTTCGCATCTGCCCGAAGGGATCCCGCTTGGCAGCCGCACCCCCGTACCTGACATGAGCGATCATGAAGGGTCACGTCCGCACAAAACGAACAGGCTCTGGGGCTCCCCCACCTCCCAGGCCAAGGCTACGGCAAGGGGCTGTGCGGGAGCACTGGCTGTTAACTGGTTCTGCAGTCAGGCTTCCTCCCGACAGCCACTCTGCACCCCAGCTGCACGGTCCTCCTGCATCACCCTCCCCTCAGACCAATTACTGTTAATTTAGTAACACAACGAGTTTATCATTAATGACTGCCATTGAACAAGGCTTCTGTTCAGGCCTTGTTTCAGACCCAAAGTACAAGAGAGCTCCTCACCCCGCTCAGCCCCTCAGGGAAGCCTTGGGTTCAGGAGGGGGTATGTCTTGCAATCTCGTGACCAGGGGTCTGTACCTGCTAGAGCTGATCACAGGTACCAGTCCCCAGCAAGGACCTGCCTGCACAATGTTAGCTTTAGCACATAAGTGTATTTGCCCTGCAGAATATTCACCTTCTCCAGACACAGCCCCAAGCCTAGTTCTCCTTACAGATACGCACCCCGCAACTTATTTCTAGGTGAGGCTTAACCTGTGAATTACAGTTACAGGCAACGTTCCAGAAGTTCTGTTAAGAAGTTGCAAAGTCCCCCAACAACAACGTGTTCTGTTCTCTTGCAGATATTTAAATATGTGAGCTTTAACAAAACCATGACGCAGCTGTCCTCCACCTTATCTCGCTGTGCCAAAGACATCTTTGGATTTGCCATCATGTTCTTCATCATTTTCTTTGCCTATGCCCAGCTAGGCTATCTGGTCTTTGGGTCGCAAGTTGAAGAGTTTTCCACTTTCCAGAACTGCATGTATGCCACTTTCTAAACTTTCTGATACAAAATCCCCAGTGGGTCAGGTGCAAACCAGTTTCTGCTAAGCAGAACTTACAGGTCTACAACACTTGAGCTGATTTCATAGAGTAAAACCAGTTTTGTTGGCCCTACAATCTGTTTACCAAGGCCTTCACATGCTCGAGAGAGACCACATGCATGTTAAAGAGGTCAGGGCCGCCCAAGAAGGGGAAGCTGAGGAGGGGGTCACCCAATGGAGCCATCGTGGAACTTTGCCGTGGGTGAGCAGGCCCCTGGGCGATGGGGCAGGCTCTGCTCTTCTGCCTCTTTCAAAGGCAGGAACGTGCTGCTCCCAGCAGACGTGCCACCAGGTACGCGATACCATCCCTGGCGTGAAAGCCACAGCAGAACCCCCCCGGGCCCCCGGTGGCTCAGCGCACAAGCTGGGCGTGCTTGCGAACAGGAGCTGCAGCCCTTTTCAGAAGGCACCCAGCCGCACAGCCGGGAGTCCCCAGTCCCTTTGCTGGCTCTGGTACTTCCTTCCCCAGATTTTTTTCAGCCCCTCCCTGTAGCAACCCCACCAGATCAGTTCCCGGTGCCAGCTGGAGCTGGTTTGGATGGTCCTTGCACCTTGTAGCCACCCTAACCTGTCACCGCAGCGTACGGGGCGGTTCAGCCCACGGCTGCATTTCCTACAACCTTGGAGAGAGACCCTTAGCGTACCAGATCGATTGAAAGCAGCTTTTCACGTAAAACGAAGGCACATCTAAACCAGAAACCCAGCTCATTTGGGCTCCCCTTGGATGTGAGACAGTTCTAAGATATTGCGATACAGAGAAATAAATATTTATTTGCCTTAGCTAAGAATAAAATCTAAAATCCCCTATAGGGGGATGTAGGGACCTATAGTGTTACCTTCTGGACCAACAGGAGACGAGGGATCGTGAAGTTAGAACAGAAGGGAAATAATTTAAAAAAAAAAAAAACAAACCAGGGGATTTATCCAAAATGAAAGTATTTTCTCACAGAAGCCATTTAAAACTTCCTTAGTACCTTCAAATTCTCAAATACGCGCTGAACGCCCCGTTTGCCACGGCAGTGTTACCCCGGCTTGCCTTGGCGCCTCAGCGGTTAGGGCAGTGGTGGATCAGGCTCGATTGCAGCGATTGCCTTTTCCCTTGGCTAACACGTACAGTGCTTCGCTTTGGGATCAGCCAGCCAGCCTCACGCTTGTGTTTTTTACTCCCAGCTTCACCCAGTTCCGTATTGTGCTGGGAGATTTCGATTTTGAAACCATAGAAGCAGCCAACAGGATCCTTGGACCTATTTACTTCATCACGTTTGTATTCTTTGTGTTCTTCGTATTGCTGGTAGGTATCGGCGTAAAACCGCTCACCCTTTCGCGTCGGCAGCGGGGAAGAGCTCTTGCACAGGGCTCGGGGCAGTTCTTCCCCCGAGGTGATGCCGGGCTTGTCCTGGCTGCCCCCAGCACCCCGGGCAGGCGCAGTCCCGACCCTCGCGGGAGCTCCCAGCAGACGAGGCACTGCGCAGCCCTCCCTCCCTCCCTCCCTCCCTCCCAACAGCCACAAAAGGGACTTTTGCACCACAAAACCAGCCCGCTGCACCGCTCGCTCTACTGCTGGGACCCTGGAGGTGTAGGTTTGCTTTATCCCCTAGATTGAGGTTTTCATTAATTGCTGAAGATGGAAACACCATCTGAAAAAGAGTACAGGACAGGAAATCCGTTACCTCCAAGGAGCGGGGCCTTTTAGCTGGTACTGCAGGTGGGGAATGAGCCGTTTGTCTCCCAAAACCACTCCCTGAGATTATCAGGTCATTTAAGTGCGTTAGGAGCACGTCTGTGCCCAGCAAAGCTCTTTGATGCCATTAGTTAGGTGCCCTAGCATGAACAGCCACCAGAATGGCAGCCCCCGCGTAACACAAGTGTGATTTCCAGAAACAAACCTCTCACTGCATCCTTCCTGTGCAGAACATGTTTTTGGCTATCATAAATGACACCTATTCAGAAGTCAAAGCAGACTTTGAGGTGATACCCAGTGAAGAACTGCACATCAGAGACCTCTTCAGACGGGTAAGTGAACGCCTCTGTAATGACCTCATTTGATTAAGAGCCTTAAGCAGCTGAGCCATAACCATCTGAGAACACCCGATGTTTGATTTTTTGTAAATAAACATTTGACAGCTACAGAGCCATCCGTCCATCCAACCCACAGGGGCTCCTCGTGGCAAGAGGAGCGTGAGTGGGGGTGCAAGGCGCCTACCTGCTCGTCACCCTTTTCAAAGCGGTACTGAAGAGCAGCCGGGTTGGTGACATCCCCCATCAGCTTTCTTCAGAGCTCACTGTTGCTGCTCTTCCAAACTGAGAGACTAGAGATGATCTCTGCATGGGCAGACAAGTAGAAACACGTACCTTTAAAACGCCCCAAAGTTCAGACCATTGTTGTGAGCCAGGAATGAGCACAAAAGGGGAGCAAACCTTTCCCTAACTTTTCAGCTCAACTTGAAATTCCGACCTGCTCCCTTCGTGCCAGACACGAGCCACGGAGACTGCAGAGTTGTGTTGCTGGGGCAAGGCGGTACCTCCGCCTGGAAACCCGGCCTCAACTGGGGAACACAGCGTCACCCGCCAGAAAAATGGGACTGAGAGGGGTGTGGGGTGTGAGGCGCATCCAGCCTCAGTTTCTCCAAGAGGGCTGGCAGCCGTGCCTACCCGAGGTTTTCCTGCAGGATTGGATGAGTGCCGTTACGTTGCTTCTGCAGAGCCTGGGCTTTCATTGAGGGACAGGAACGGGGACTCGCTGGCCAGGACACAGCTGGTCTGGTCGGCAAGGGCACGGCTTCCATTCCCCCACCCACGCTCATGCTCCTACCTACCCGGGGCTACAGCAAGGGTAAACTGAATATGCCCCAAAACCTAAACTCTTGCTGGATTTGGGTAGCTGTTACCTTCAGGGATTCCGTGATGAATGTGAGATCTAGCAGGGCAAGTTCTCTTGAAGGGAACAAATACAGCAGTAGAGCGGTGGGATTTCTGTTTAGCTGCCAAGGCATCCTGCTGCTCCTTGCATTCAAGTCCTTGTGCAAAAGCGCCTCTGGTTGAACACGTTTAACACGCCCGACTTTCCCTGTCTACGTTCAGAGTTGCAATAAGGCCCTTGTCAAGCTCAAGTTGAAGAAACCAGGGATGGATGCAAATCTGGCAGAGGAGAGCTTGGAAAGGTAGGATCCCAGCATCCGCTGTTACCCCCCGTACCGAGCACTGACCTGGTCTCACAGGACTTCTGTCTCTTCTCATCCGCCTGAACGACAAAGCAAGGAATTCACAGCCACTAAAAGGAAGGATATTTCCAAGCTCTCCAATGTCGATGGCGCTAACGACAAGGTAGGCTTTGTTCTGCCCCGGGTTCTTGGAAACTGCTGACTGTATTTCAGAAGTTGAAGAATACAAAAGGAGTCGCAGTGGTCCCCACTGTTGCTTACGAAAGCTGTTTCTCCACAGGATATTATTTTTAACACCACAGGAATAGCAAAATGTAGACCTATAAAAACAGAAAAATCACTGATTATGCCCAAAACATCAAGTGAAAGTTTGTTGAGGCAAGGTCATGCGCTAGAATAGCAGAGCGGGCAGGAGGGCGAGATCCGTGCGTCCTCACACCGGTACAATAAAGTCGTGAGCTGGGCATTTGCCCAAATGCCAGAGGGGCAGATGTATGGAGAACAAGTCCTGCAGCCGTCCGCGGGTGATGGCTGCACCTACGCAAGAAGAATGGTTCCTGTAGCTTCCTTTTACCAAAGGAAGGCTTCCAGCAGTCGCTGGTGGTTCTGTACCTGGGCTAAGCCTGCCCAAGTACTTCCAAAACAGATTTTTTAAAAAAAATCACTTCTACACCACAAGAGGGAAAAGCCCCTTGGCCGGCTGTAAACCCTGTTGCACAGTGCTTGCAGTCTCAACTCCAAAAAGAAATGAGTGTCCCTACAGCCGGTCTCTTTGGAAGAGCCAGAAAGAAAATTGACTTTCAGCTGGAGACCGTTTTGCTCCCCAGAGCCGCACGGATCTTTTCCCCCCCGCACGGCCCCTTCCCGCACCAGGGGCTGTGTTGCAGGCGTCCCCGTGGCCACGCTGGCTTTGTCTGCAATTCATTGATTTTTTTAAATCCCTCTGGTGCTGAATAGAGCCAGCTGAAAAAAAAGCTTGGTGTGAAGTATCCATCCACGGAGGAGACTGACTCGGTCGCCGCTCAGAGCTACGTCTCCACTGCAGAATTTCAGCAGTAAGTGCCCAGAGCCCGTCCTTGCCCCCGCGTTCCCATCCCCAGGGAGCTGCAGCCCGAGCTGAGACCCTCACCCAGGGACCACCCAAGACACAAATCAACACAAAGTCAGCGATTGCAGATACTTTAAGTGCTCTTATGCTGTCTGACAACAGCTGCCCCCAGGGAGGGAAGAGGGAAACGAGAGTTTAGTAGAGCAGCTCCTAAGGGCATGAGTCAAGAATGAGGTGGGACAAGAATTTAAAATTTTGTCTCTTCCCAAACCTCTCCGTGGCTGCCAAGGGAGGGGGGCAGAGGCTGCAAGCCCCTGTGCTCGTGAGGGGCACCCGGGCGCTGGGCGGCCGCCAGGAGGGGACACGGGGCTGGGTTTGTGTTCTAGGCTCTTCAGGTACACAGCTGAGTTGGAGAAGGAGTTAAACAACACCAACGCGAAACTCAGGAGAATTATGAAAAGCATGCAGCACCTGCAGGGCCCTTCAGGCAAGGCGGCACAGTAAAACGCGTGAGCTCGCCTAACGGGGACGGCCTGGCTCTTCATGCAGCTCAAATAAATCTGAAGTCCTCCCCCCCCCCTTTATTTTTCCCTATGTCTGGATAAGAGAAGCAGGAACATCAATACAGGTGTGCACCGCACGGTTGCTTCTGGGTCTTTTCTCTGAGAGTTTCAGGCGCTGCTTTAACTCCGAGCGCGACCGGCCCTGCTGGAGTCCTGGGCAGGCACCTCCACGGGCGCCAGAGCGACGCTTGCTCCTCTGCCTTTTTTGGGGCTGCTGGGAGACCCAGGTGTGGAGCAGAGAGCAGATCCTGAGCAAGGGCAGCTCCCAACCCTGCTCCCGGTCCCCAGCCCCTCGCTCGCACAGGGGTCGTCAGCCCTCACATCCCCGAAACGCTTTCGTTTGCAAGTGCCTCTGCTGCCGCGGTCAGCGCTTATTTCTCAGCAATTCTTGCTCCAGGCTCCTGCTGCTCCCAGAACAGGTCACTGGTGCCTTCAGAGAACCAACAAAAACACTCTTTCCGAAAATAAATAAATAAATAAATAAAAAATAAATAAATCGAGTTTCTGTTTTGCTGGAACCACTAGAGGGCGATTTGCTTCACCCTCGCACCAGCCTGAATTTTCAGAACATCCTTTTTCTTCCTCAATCCATTTATACCCGTTGCCGTAGAGCCACAGCGTTGTGTTCAGGCCAGAAACCCTCTGTGCCTCTGCAGTCGTTAATATTTGCCCATTGCTGGGGCCCAGCCCCAGGAAGAAATGGAACGCATGCCCCAAACCCCTCCGAACACCCCCTGTGAAAGCACGGGGCCATCACGGGGCGGCAGCACCCCCCGCGCCACGCGGGCCCTGCTGCGGGGAAGCTGCGCACCTCGGCTCACGCGGGACACGCGACCCCCAGCCGCCAAAGCGTCCCGAAACATACATGAATCCCACATGGATTTACAAAATTCCAGAGCCCTACGCCCTGCCGAGCGCTACCAAGCCACTGCGTGGTCTCGGGTCTCCCTGTGTCCCGTCACGCCGTGGAGTAGCGGCTGTGGGGAGCAGAGGGGCGGCCGAGGAGACGCAGAGGCCCCCAGCGCAGGGCAGCCCCCTCTGTCTGGGTGCACCAGTTCCTGCCTCAGCTCGGGCCAAGCCCACACCCCCCTCTGCTCCAGCAGGGGCCAGCTCCTTTCACTTCCAAAGGGCTCCTGTCCCCGTGCCGTGTCCCAGGACACTCGTCCCAGAAAACCAAGGTCACCGAGGATCTGTTGATCTTGGTTACTGAGGAGCCTGACAGGCAGGCGAGCAGATCCATCGCACCCCCGGCATCTCCGACCTTTCCTCCTCCTGGCAGCCCCTCTCCTACGAAGAAGTCCGGACACCTTGAGCCAGGGACTTGCCCAGCAGCACGAGGAGGAGTTCCAGCTCTCCCCATCCTTGCTCGGCTACGCTGGGGTGCAGGAGCCCTCGCCACAGCCTGCCCCCTGCCCCCTCCTCGCCCTGCCGCCACACAACGGCTCAAGCAAACCGCTTGCTTTGAAGAGGTAAAGCTCAGAGCACTTCGGATTTGTGTTGGCTCGGAACTGGTTCTTCATCAAGGAAGATCTATCCCAAGGAAGAGCTTTTTGCACCCTCAAAAATACCTGTTTCTCCTCCGTTTTGGCTGTTTAAAACAGGGCTATCTTCCTTCATTAAAATCTTCTTAGTTCATTGCTTTGTAGCATGCAGATTTCAAACAGGTCTCGCCAAACCACTGTTTGAGGGATTTTTGTCTTCTCATTAGCATCTTGGTCAGAGCAAGCTCCACCGAATAAACTGCGCTAAGGAAAAATGGGGGCTTGTAGAACAGATCTGTAGCAACCTTGTTCATTCTTCCAGCCAGGGCCCCAAGAATTCGTGCTCGCTTTTCCCCCATCCTCGGGAGGAAAGGCGCCATCAGAGGGAAGGTCGTCCCGTCCCACCCCGCCCCTCCGTCTGCCCTCTGCCTCCTCTCCCCCGCCAGCTCCCTCAGCTTCCCAGTTGTTTTTCTTCTTCCCGTTTACCTGCACCACTGCACACCCACAAGCAGAGTCTTCACCTTCTGGAGCTCCTCCATCCTCTGCTGGGCCTTAGGCTGGAGAAAGGTGGATTTACACAAAATACAACTCAAGAGTCGGTTTGAAAGACCTCAGCCGCTTCTCATTTGAACTTACATCAACAAACCACGACAAAAACCCGTTTGGTCCGGAGGAAAAGCATCCACTGGGTTCACAGAAGCACGTGCAGTGACAGCGTTTTCTGGCCGCAGACAGCAGTAACTGCTGTGACGCCGATCTTAAGGCCAGGAGATCGCTGCGGATGGAGAGACACAACCAAATGCTGCTCGTGGATCCATTCACTGGCCGTGAACTAAATCAGCCCCGCAAGGGCTGAACCAGGCCCCTGCCCCATCTGCTCCCGAGGCTGCAATGGCTGGGGCAGAGCCAGGGGGGGACTCACGTTTGCTCCTGCGGCACCAGAGCGGGCTGGTGCCCCGGCGGGAACCGAAGCCCACGTCGCACCACGAGCCACGCTGCCGGTCAGAGCCGATGCGGTCGCTTCCCTGCTGTCTCTGCCGAGAGGCGCAGACTGAACGGGTAAAGCCAGGCTTAACCTGCTGGAGCTTCATCACGGGCTGGCTCGCAGCGAGCCACCGGCGGCGGCTCTGCTGCCTCAGCGACACCCTGAAACTGCAAACACACACGGGGGTAGCGAAGGACTCGGCGCTTGTTTGCAAGAGATGGAAGTGGAGGAAAACGCACGATGAGAAGCAGAGGTACATGGCAATAAAGGTTAAGGTACTTTTATTATAAAAGTCTATACAATGAGCACCAGACATAGCAATGCAATTACATCTGGTTCAGTTATATATATTCATATCTATATATCCACATAGATATATAGGTTTTGCTTTTACCAAAGTAAAACTGTTATATCACAAAATGCCTAGTTCTACCATTTCTTTATTGCTCAACAAGGATGGCACAAAACACACTCAGCATAACTGTTGCCATGCTTATCTACTATACTGAATAAACAGCCAAACACTGCATAACAAACACAAAGCAGCTGTTAATTCTGAATTGGAACCAGTCTGATCACTCACTCACTTATAAAAA
Organism: Butorides virescens; assembly: GCA_017310255.1. Lineage (NCBI taxonomy): Eukaryota > Metazoa > Chordata > Aves > Pelecaniformes > Ardeidae > Butorides > Butorides virescens. The sequence goes on from JADKXX010005114.1 coordinate 50,730, forward strand.
TATTGGAATCATATAGATTTAAGCATTATAAAGGAGGAATATATTATTTAAAACATTTAAATAGTGCATATTGACATTTTGCATGTGGTATATAAAACACAAACATTCATGTACAACACTATACAGTACACATTAGGTTCAATGTTTGGATACACCCGTGTCTGCAGACTGATAGAAAAGTAACTGAAGTGTACATTGCACAATGGAACTGAATAGAATCGGGAAATGGTCTCAAGACTAGTTTAACCTCTTCATTCTCTAAGGTCCCGGATCATTTTGCAGTTAAAAAAAAGAAAAGGCATACCACCAGTGCTCAATAGTTTTAGTGCTTTTTTTTTTTTCTGAATTCCAAAGTTACATGCCTACAAGCAGAGTAAATCAAAACAAGAAGTATTCTACAGTACACAGATGAAATCTGAGCACTAAAAATCCTACTTTCGACCTATTTCGTATGCTGCGTGACAGAACGGCGAGTCTCCGAGGTCACATGCGAGCCAGTTCTTGCACTGAAAGTTCGGGTTTGGTCTTCCATAAAGCGGAGTGAAGAGCAGCTGTGCTGACGTTGGCCAGTCACAGACACATGCAGTGAGAGGAGGTGCATGCAGAACGTGGCCACGATCAAACCGATACACGGAAGGGAAAAAATAATAATTGAGAAAGCACCAGTTAAAATTAACACTTAGATTTCGCCAGATCAAAACCAGCTGCTGATGGCTGTTGCAGAGCATAAAGCTAGGAGCGAAGTCGTCATTCAGCACAGCAGATGTGATACTCAAAACATTTAGTTTCAACTCTGAAGCTAAATCATGCAAGGCCCATAAACTGTTTTGCTTACATCGTAAGGGTTAGATAACTTATTTTTATTCTCCAACTGTAAAACAAAATTGTGATAAACAGCAGTAATTTTCACTCAGAGCCAACCGTGCACCCCGTGGTGAGCATTAACTACGCTGATTTTAGCCCTTATTTCAGGTATTTCAGGAATTTTAACCGTCCTAAGCCAGCTCTTTCCTGCTGGAGCTATGCAAGTCTGTGCACCATCAGATTTCCCATACACCGAAATGTTCATTATGTTCCTCAAATCTTCCGAAAGCGGAGATGCAGTATCCAATTCAGACCAAACACTACGTCACCACTAGTGGATAAACAATAACCAGTAAAATGAGAAAATGAACAACAGTAACGCAAGTCCTGTAGGCAGCATGTGATATAACTTTGCAGTTTTCCAAGTTTTAAAAGACACTAAGCAAGGTCACTTTCTGGTTCGTCCACGGTCATCTTTAGCAAGGAGGAAACGTGACCACTAGCGAGCAAAATCCATAGATGTTAATTATTTTACTGTGTTACAGGTGCAATTTAGAAAACAAAAAATTAAAGTTGTTCCACAGCAGTCCTTTGAAAGGAATTTCAGTCTGTTTTTTAAACATTCCAGGAAAGAGCTGTACGTTTAATTTGCTGACTTTTTTTCCTATAAAAAATAGGCAAGAGGAGTCGTTCAGTGTAGCATTATGCTATTAATAATTTCTTCAATAACGCAAAAAGTTGGTAATAACAAAAGTCTCAAAGTTCTTGAGTGCTAAAGAAAAAAAGGCTATGGTTGTTTTGGAACAAGATGGATGCATCTGCAATACAAAACTTGGATGGAAACTGTGTTTGCTAAAGTTGGATAGAGCAGTCTCTGACTTAGAAACCTTACCTGCTCCCTGGACAGGACCTGCTTACCCCTCCAACACCCTACGGCGGCACCACGGCACAGAGCACAAACTGGACTCTTTCAACAGCGCGTGACAAATGAACACAAGCACCCAGTAAGTACAGTGGTTGTCTACAGAAACATGTTATTCAATGGTTTGGAGGAACAGAATTTAAATTGATTTTGAAGAATCTTGTTTGCTGATAAGGACTTCTAGCAGCCTAAGCTTGGCTTTAATTTTCTTGTACTCCCTGTACTCATCAAGCATTGGAACCCGATCTTCTTTCTGTACGTTCCTGTAAAAAGAAGAAGCACATCTAAGTTTCAGAAAAATCCTCCGGACTGCAGCAAGTCAAACACAAAAGCAGCAGCGTGCAGTTCTCTCACTGCAGATAAGATCATTTTTGGCAGCTGGGTCACCAATAACAGACACATTGCTGTATTTTAGTTTCTTGTAGTTGAAATTGCCATCACCTAAAAAAACGAGCAGAAAACCCAGCAGCATTTATTCGACACAACTGCTGCAGCCCTGTTTATAAACCATTCTCAAGTTCTTCTGGAGATTTTAATTACAGGATACAAAGCCTTTCATTTCAGATCCTGCATATACATTACAGAAAGATACAAATACGTTTGAGTCGATCTACATTTTCACTGTAGACTGACCCACAAATTGACAGCAGAGAATTATTCTTATTTAAGACTGGACTGTAATAGATTAATCTATTAGTCTGACTTAGTTTTAAATCAACCCTTCATTATCAACCTCATTATTTGCTGTTAAAGTCAAAAGGAGCTATGTCCCAAATTGGTAAGGGCATGATGAAGCCACGTTACTGGAATTTGTGTGACCAGCAGTTCAGGAGTTTCTAGCTAAGGAGGAAGCATAGCTACGCGAGAACCTCTGCCGGTCGGAAGCGTCTGACCTCTTAAGAGCGTTGTTAGTTTTGTTCCTGAGGTGATACACCCCAAAGAACCTCCTGTCACACACCAAGGGCAGCAGCTCAACCAAATTCCTAATGATAGATGTGCAAATAAGAAGCCTAAAAGAACTAAGCAAGACAGGAGAATAGAAAATGATCAACCCCTTTATTGGTAAAGCAAATCTGCTCTGTCAGGACTGGCCTACTGGCCCAATGGACAAACAGGCAGACTTCCCTGCCCTGTGTTAAAGACAGAGGGATAATCTGAAGGGGGTTTTATAAATAAAAATTACTTTTTTTAAAAAGTATTTTAAAACATTAGGTTTTTTAAATAAAAAAAAAACCCACTCCTTCCATTTTTGTTATTGTTTTTCCTCTAGTACAGTCTGTGAAGCATAACTCAGGAGCAGGCTTCCTCCGCTATTAAAAACACGCAAGAATGTTACCTCGTTCAGGAGATTATTCATAGTAGAGACTAAACCAGATCAGATTCCATTTGGCCACACTAATATAGAAAGTTGAAAAAAATACTTGGCTATAAAATGAGGCTGCTGTCCAGCATCTGGTTTTGTGCTAAACCAACCTTCCATTCTGCTGATAAAACTCTTCTTCAAATTCTCGTAATGTCTTGCGTAGCTTCTTTTTTTCAGCTCTGGCTTTCCACAGCTGCTCCAATAATTCAGGCCTAAAAATTTCAAGCGAAAGAAAAATACTGTTGGACGTACAATTGAACTGAAATTCTTCAAAGCATGCTCAAAACCCGCTGAGCTAGCTGCACTACTAATGAATCTGTCTTGCTCATAAGGAACATGCTCTCCGTCTGATGGTGAAATATCGAGAACAAACTGGTAGTTAATAAAGGGGTGTAAATTTTCTGCTGTCTGCACAGCTCAAGCCAGGCTGAAGGAGATTTGGAAGATACCAAATGATCCAGCAAATACAAGGAGATCTTTGTCAGGCACATCGGAGGAAAGAACACCCCTCCGAGCCAAACGCTCCCTGGGACACGTGTCACTGCCTCCCACCCAATGTCATACGTTCGGTATCGTGACTGTAAGCCCACCAATTGCAACTTCTGTAATAGAATAACCCACTGCTTGTTTTGACATACATAGAAGCAGCGCGGGTGCTGGACAGCCGAAGGTCCCGGGTCAGTTTCTCTTGACCATCTTCAACATCAGACTCAGAGTTTTCAACCGGGCTTAGAACAGACTGTGCCTGGACAGCAGATTTTAAGATATCGTTCAGGTCTGTAGACAAACCATCACTTTCCTCCTCTTCTTCCTGAAAGCCAAAGTGGAAATTCAAAACACATGAAATACCGCCATTCCCTATTAAAACTGCTGGAAAGTATTTTTTAAAAATGCGCTGTACGCACCTTAATTTCCTCAAAAAAATGGGCAGTTTCACCTTCAATAATGGGCTGTAACATCTGCCCCCGCCTCTTGGTTGATGGTGACCCCTGCAATATTTTAAATTTGTTTTATTATAAGCAATTAGACATTAAATGCTGTGTGTGGTCAGAATTTTGCTGAAGTCACCCAATACCTAAGGGTATTTCTTCTTTCAGAAGAATGAAAGACTGGAAGCATACTTACAAAGCACAAACAAAATAACCATTAACCCAAGAAGCTCAGATGCCCAAGTACCCTTGGATACAGAAGTAAATGTTGTAGCTTATAATTAATGTAAAAATATTCTCCTTCAGACTTAAAATGAAAAGCACTCGCTCTCTCCACATTCTGTAGAAAACTCATAAAGCCCAATGCTATCTCTGAATTTCGTATTTACTCTTGTTCCTCCCAAACCAAACCACAGGGAGACTGAAGTTACACAAGGCCAGAGGCGGATTTTTATCTTCTGCCAGATATACCCTGGGAATAACGCTGCCAGTTTCTTTTTCTAGGCTATTCTGAAGCCATTGGAAGAGCTGTGTAAGAGTTCTTTGTCGCCACCTCAGTGTCAAGATCCTTTGACCTTCCCCCTGAAGAGGTGCCGCTGGGCCGTACGGGAGCTGCCTGCGGCACACACGCAATTACGCCCGGCTCACCCGTTATCCCTGGACAGCATAAGCAATTTCAGACAGACAGACTCTTTGAGCAGGAGAAGGGTGGAACACAAAAGCCACACAGACAATGACCTGTCAAAAAAAACTTCAGTTCATGAAAAGTAAAATAGTTTCCTGCTGCTTTGGACATTTCCATGCAGGCTTCAGAGTACGTGATTAGCATACCACGATGCCGTACGAAAGATCTCACAGAAGCAAGTGTCATATAAACCAAAAAACAACTTTGGAAATACCTGGCACTGAACGTCCTACCTAGAAGCTACCACTGAACAATCCTTGGTAATTAGAGCACTCCACTTATCTGTTTCTCTCAGGTTTCAAAAGCAGAGGCCTGTGAAAAACATTTTACAGGTGTTGCCTATGGCACAGATCAGGAATTATGTTACCAAGAACTCTTCTGAATTTAAAACCCTTTTGGTTGGCTATTACCCAAAAAAAGAGCAACTATGATATAGTCATAAGGCTACTGATAGTCACAGAATCACGGAATGGTTTGGGTGAGAAGGGACACTTAAGGGTCATCCAGTCCAACCCCCCTGCACTGCCCAGGGGCATCTTCCACTAGATCAGGTTGTTCAGAGCCCCATCCAGTATCTCGGCCAAAGAGTCAGATTTTGGAGGTGAGAGATGGGATAAAACCCGAGTAGCCCAGAGCACCACAATAACCCGTCACTCGCCAGTGATGGAGAAACACTGAGGCACTTAATAGTGACCCGTGTTTACGGGGCTCAGAAAGGGACACTGACATCAAAGCCTTAAACTGACATATGACTGCAATGTAAATAACATTTTTCTATAAAAGCAGCTACCCAAAAATGTACACGCAAGAAAGGAACGTTCTTGAACCCATCCCTTTATCTCAACATACTTCAGCGTAAAGGGGACAGCTAAGGGCAGTCAGAGTCAACGCAGACGGGCGATTGGGTTCCTGCTGAGTAAGGCACTGCCCAGCTACACAGATCTGGTAGGGAACTGGCTGTGTGTAAAGAGATTCTCTCACATCAGCTCTGCAGTCCCTTGCTTCTAAAAGGGTCAAATAGCCAATATCAAAACTGTTTTGTTGCAAGTCTGGGTCAGCACACAAGGTTTTGACTCTAGCTCCTGAAGAGCAAAGACAGCCAGCTGCCTGTCGTTCCACAACTGGTTTACAGGTACTATAAACGAGGTTACATCAACCTCCTTGCACAGTACAAAAACTTTTCTTCCTCATCTCTTACAAGACCAAAGAGAGAGGAAAGAAAATAATAGAAAGCACTGCAAGTCAGAAGGAAATGAAGTGAAAACGCAATGAAAAAGCACAGATGTTGCACAGATGCTGCAGACGCTGGTAACACGTCTCACGCTGGGGAAGCATAAAGGAATGACATGGTTCTTGTGGCCATCCTATCGTCACGCCTCTGGTGACAGCAACCCGCAGCACAGGAGAGGGGCAAGCTTCACTGCAACTGGTGTTACTATTCTTGGGAGGACTAAAAGTACAATATGTACTGCGGATCCATACCCCGCACGGTGACTTGGGAAGGTTTCAGCCGTGGCAGGTTAGAACTGCTTATCTACTTCCACTGGGAACCATTTACTTCCTAAGAGCCATCCAAGGTCACAGACAGCTTTGAAATGCTCTGCTCTTGGCAGTAAATCAAGTGTCTCAAGTACAACGACAACATCTTGTATCTTCCACAAGAGAGATGTATTTTATGGAACAGTTTTACTACCTCTTCTAAAGGCAGCCTGGCAGTTCGAAAGTGGAAAAAATAGAAATAGCATTGGTTTTACTCACAAGAATAGGAGTAATGCTTGCTCTAGTTAACATTTGTTTTACAAGTCTGTATCTGTCATAAAGTGGCTTCACAATATGTCTTTCTTCTCTAGTAACCTAAAGGCAGAGAAACCACAGAATTAATTATACCAGTCACTCAATAATATACAAGCAAACACAAAGCGGTATGCTTCTCGTGCCAGGCCACGTACATTCCAATTAGGAACATAAAACTAGTTTAAACTGTGTGTATGAAATGGGGTTTATGCAGATAAAGGGGAGTAAGTGGGTGCTTTTCCTCCTCTCTTGTCTCACTTTAACTCCCTACGTTTTTCAGGAACAAGTTTTAAAGACTTCCTGAAAGTTAGGGGACCTTCAGTAGAATCTTTAAAGACCCATGGAAAAGAGGGAAAAAGAGACCAAGAAGTGGGGGAGAAGACTGTGTGCCTAGCAGTGATGATGATTCTACAGAAATGACAGGGGAAAAAAGAAAAAAGATAAAACTACAGAGAGATTTTATCTGGTATCTGATTTAGTCTCAATTCTTGGCGACTGTGTAGTCTTAACATAATGAATCTTAAAGGCCATCCTGACCAGCTACTGGCTTTTTCTCCCTAAGGGGACTGTAGAATCAGTGCCAGTATCTCCAAGACCATCATTCTTCCTTGGCTTTTAGACTGAAAGGCTTGGTCAGATTTATACAGCAGTGCTGATTATAAAACTCGTGTGCCAAGACCAGAAGGCTGACAGAATAGTAACTGAAAAGATCTTGTGATGCTGATCACTGTCCAAGACAAAAATCCAGAGCTTTAGGCACTAATTGCTAGTCACTTACTCTGACTTCCATATCTCCAATTATTTAAGATATATGCCACAGACTTGGGGGGGAGTGGGGGGGGGGAGATAACAAGAAAGTGCCTTTTCATTTCTTTGTTTTTGTGAAGTCAGAATAACATCTCAGGCCTTCTCCCAGGAAATTCAAGAGCATTGTTTATTTCTAAGATTTCTCTTTGCTTCAGACACATAAGGCACCAAACGATACCAATCACTTTGCAAACTCCAGTAACCTACTAATCTGAGGAAAATAGGCCTATTAACGCATAAATTTTTTTTAGAAGTCAATGTAATAACTTCCTCTGATGGCAATGTGGAAACCAACAGATAATTCTGTGTTTTGCAGAAGAAAACACCCCACACCAGCATTAAATTCTGGCATCACTACTGCACAAGAGTTGCTGTTGTCTGTGCATACATTAATATAGTCTGATGAAGTAAACCAAGTATTACCGGCCGGCCGTGTTGACTTTCATAATACAGGAGGCTTTTCTGGAGAGTTGTTTTCTCTTCTACCAAATGGTCTTTTGTCATTTTCTGTCAAAAGAATAATTTACATCTAATCAAGCACAAGTCACTTTAACAGTGATTAGCCAAACTTAGCTTAGTTAATACCATACATCCCACCTTCATCCATTTAAAGCTGTCCAATATTGCCAGCACATACTTGTAAATATTTTAATAAAGAACGAGCAAGGCAAATGTAGTTCATCTTGATCATTTCCCCCCAGAGTCTGAAATACGAGGGCTTGGTAAAGGGATGCTAGACAGAGGCATCATTTTGTCGATAAGGTAATATCTGAAGTGTCTGACAGTGCTCTAGTTCCCTCTGTTACTCTCCGAGAAATAGCCTATCCATAACCTTATGCTTACTTTTATATCTTCTGGCAAACATCTCTCAACTCGTTTTTCCTTTAATCTTTTCAAAATGAGTTCAAGTGTAGCTTCCTTGGTGGGCTTCTTCTCTTTCTGCACAACCCGCATCTCATCTCCATTTTCTTCATCCTCTTGGTCAAGAGAGGAACCAAAGCTTTTTGGAAGAGTGTTGCTTCGTGGACGTGTTTGAGGTATGAATTCTCCATCTGAGCTCCTCTGCTTTGCATCTGAAATGAAAAAAACTGCTCAATCCAAAGGTTTAAAAGAAGTAACTCTCAGTTCAACAGCAAATAAAGGAACTTAATGATTTGCCTGCGCAAAGTTTCTCTTCTAAGGAACTAAAACCAAAGCCAAAAGAGTAATTTGATTTTGATTTTTTAGTAGTTCAGAATCTAGAAATGAAACATTTTTACTGTTCTGTGGAATTTTACTGAATGATTTAAGCCATTTTAGTCATGTAGATAATTTGTGTTTGTAGAAAACAAGGAACTGTTGCATCCCTTACCTTTTATTTGCTTTCTCAATTTGGTAAGTTCAGTCATCCACTTTAAAACTTTTGGATTGGCTGCAATATCACTATAGGAGGGCTGAAAAGTAATACAAACAAACTACATTTTATGAAGACAAACACACAAAGATCTTGTTTATAAACACTTCTTTCAAGATTCAGTAATATTTATAGCAGTGAATGTGACCAGTAGCATGGATGCCACTTAGTACCAATCAGATCTCAGTGCCACCGTGACAGACAACACTCGTGAAAGTAAACGTGAAACAAGAGGTCAGGGGTTGAACCAGAGTGGCCAGATGCTTCTGTGCCTCCACATCTCTCACCTGGTACCCCCTCAGCCTCACGGCATAAATGCCACTGTCCGCCCTCCTTTGGGCTCAGGCACCACAGCACGTTTCCTAGTACTGCTGCTGCTCAGTTTACTTTTGCAGACAGCAGCACGTAACACAATTCTCACTTGTGAACCCACAGTTCTTTAGTGATGAACTACAAGAAGTAACTTAGCTCCACCATGCAGTCATTCGTTTCTGAGTAAAAGCAGAAGTGGTAACTTACCTTACTGTTTTTCTCTTTTTCAAATTGTTCCTCAAATTGCTTTATTTTTTTCTGTAATTTCTTGACAAGCTGATAAGGTGTCTTGTCTTCCCTTTTGTCATCTTTCGAGCTAAAGGATGCTCTTCGTGTTCTGTATTAAAAACATTTTTAAAGTGTCATTTAAATAATTAAATGAGTAAAACAACTCATATTTGAGTAAGATTACTAATTTCAATTTTTTTCTCCAGTTCATAATCCATTCTTTTCAGGTTTCCAGTCAGAGCTACTGACTTACTGAATCGAAATGCTTTAATCTGCTGCCTTCAAAATGTGATTTGTTATTTTTTTCTCTCTAATTTCAGTAATACCCCTAACAGAAAACCAGCATTTGACATTCAAGTATAATAAACTAATGCACTGTTAATTACATTGTCATTAGAACAGCTCAGATCTTTCTGGTGGCTAGGCTAATCCAAGTTACTGGATATGCAGTACTCAAAACACTGGGCAGAGAATAAAGCCTAGGCTAGAAGCTACCACTGAACAATCTTAGTAATTAGGCAGCTCCACGTAACTGTCTTCGGCAAGTTATTAGATACTTACCTAAAAAACATCTACACCACCTCATCTGTTGTCCTTACTAATGCATTTCTAGAGTATGTGAATCTGGTTTTGAATTATCTTTTGCACTTCTACAGCTCCTTGACATTTGCTGCTTGTGATTTGAAGACTGACCACGAGAATTTTCAAGTACACTTATTACACCAGGTGCCTGAAAGATCCCTCAACACAGCTAGGGACATCTACCGAGTTCGAGATATTAGAAGTATTAATCTAGTAGTGTAGCTCCTTACTAGCTTCAGAATGAGAACAGTTATTACAATCAGCACGTTTCTGCCAGTCAGTCTTCTGCATCACTTTAACAGTACTTGTCAACTATGTTTTGCATCAAAAAATCTGTGTCAGACAGAGAACGGGAGATTCTGAACTTGGTCTTTCCTCTTCCAGATTTTCTCATTTTTTATTTCTTCCGTAACAAGCATGGAAATACTTCTTAAATTCCCTTTCACAGGAACAGTAGATGACAGTACAGGTCAAGGCTCTTTACAGTTTTGGAGGGTCACGCTCCCATGTCACACAAACAACTTGCAGCTGGTTTAGTTACAGCTCTACTTTCACACGCTGGGTTAAATGAGCTCGAACCTCTAAATCTGCAGAAGACCTGCATTAAGAACCCCAGCTCTTCACTGTACTGCTATCCCACGCCTCTGCCTCTAACAGCCGATCCTTTCCTCTAACCCTTCTGAATGAAGGCTTTCCACAGCCCAAACGAAGAATCTGCCCAGACCACTGCTGCACACTTCAGTTGCAATGGTCTGTATAACCTGGCTCTCTTTACTGGGAGTGGATAACATGCTACGCAAAACAAACCCAAAATTATGCAACAGGAAAATAGATATTCATGTTACTGAAAAAAAGAAAGCCAAAACTTATACAAAAATCATCAGCTAGCAGTCCAGTAAAGACTTGGTAAACAACAGATAGAAAATACTGCCTTCAGCCCAGGAAGTGCCATCGCAGCAGGTCGGCAGGAGCCCTGACCAAATGCCAGGGAAATCTGGGCAAGCTCACCCTATTTTTATACTCTTTCCCTCAGCTTCTGCCAGCAACCACTTCGGCAGACATGATACCGTCCCAGATGAACCTCTGGCCTGACACACTCAAGGCAGCTCCTGGGCAGGCAGAACAGCCAAATGACCGTATTATGCTTCATTTGACCTTGGTCTTCAATTAATTCATATTGTGAAAACCCACGAGGTTCTTAAACAGCTCTATTTTCATACTGGCAGTAACGTCTCCTGTCCCAACACCCACTAAGTTGCATTAAAATATGTACCTAACAAAAGAAAGTGCTTTGGATGAAGAATCTAACGTTTCCGGATCATGTAAGAAACGTTGGCTTTGCCCAAAATCCAGACTACGATGTGACAATATCGGATGACAGTCCTCTTCCAATGGATGATTAGTCATCCTTCCAGCCTGCGGGGAAAGCTGAGCTTCTCCAGATTCACTGTCCTCCTGCCAAGATTTGAAAGCAGGAAACGGATCTAGAAGATAAAAAAGGGACACAAAATGGTACTTTTCTGTTAACAGAATTATAAACAAGAGCCAAAGGAAACAAAAATGCGTACCCAATGCTTAGTCTTGTATGCTATAAAGGATGTGGTGTCATACACAAAGTGAATAAAAGCATTGAAATACATCAGAAAGCTACAAATTCTGTCATGTAACAATTGAAAGAAAAAGGTACCGAAATGAAGTATGCACACTAGGATCCCTTTTTCAAAGTGTTTCTTGGGAGTATGCATTTCTGAACAGTTCAGCAGTGTAAGAGCCTTATTTACGTATCAGAAATCCAAAGTTAGAAGAATGTATTTACTGTCCATTGCAATATTTTGCTGTGGAAATTAATTTTCATACCTTACGCACGTACTTTGAAAGACTGTCCTCTTGCTTTTGAAGAAGGTAAGCCTGACAATACCTCTTTAGGTACAATACCCATTTGCTTAAGTCTTTTTAAAGGAGCGTTGTGGGGCTTTTAAGTTTTAAGTCCATCTTGACACCACTGAGAAAAAGAGATTTCTTAATTTGTGGAAGGTGATTTTTTTTTTTTTTTTAGGCAGAGGATTCCAAAACAATCAATTTTTTAAAATTCCTATTAAAAGTTAGTTGCTAACATCCTTTACAGTTCTCAGATATAGTTTTCTTGCTGTCTAACAAAAAGCTGACGTGGCCTTCCAAGCACTTCATCTGAAAAGCCCACCCCCCCTTTTCCTTTCAAAGAATTGCCTGTATTTTCCAGTTCAAATCAGAAATTTGAAAACTGGGTTCAAAGTGTGCAGAACAACAATAAAACCCACAAAGTAATCTTTAAAAAAATAACCCTTGTACCTGCTTTCCACTGTACATTTACTAAAGATTATTGGGATTTTTTTTGTTTTGTTTTTAAGCTATAATCTTGCCTGTTTACACAGGACAAGATACAAGAAGGGGACCTTCTAGAAAAAAAGTAAACAGAAAAATTGCAAATCAGAACATTCCCACGATTAAGGGACAGCAGGTGAAGGGTTAGTTAGAAAGCAAACCATAAACTATCAAAAGGCAGATAACTGAACGTATGGCGAACCATACTTACCCTCCCCTTCTCTCTGCAGATGCATTGTTTTGAAATCAATGAGGGGAAAAGTGATAGGGCATGGCGCTAATAAAATGAAAAAGAATGGCAAAAATACTAAAGTGAACACACAGCACAGTCAGAACAAACTATACATAACATGTAAAGCAGGAAGATACAGTACCAGGGGAAAACATCCCATCTTTTGGGCCAGGCCCTGAGCACTCTCAGCTCCCACGCAATTTCAGGGGCAGGTAAGGATGCTCAGTCCTTAGAGGATTTGAACTTTTTACTGAGAAGGTTTGCAAAGAACTGACACAGGAATAGTAAAGATTTATTGTCATTTAATAAGTGTCTCATGCACCCTCACATTAACAAAAGACAAGTTCTATGTTTTTGCTCACAGGTTGTAAACAATAAAGATGGTGGTGATTTCCAAAAAGCAGGACAAATGCAGAAGACACATTCAGAAATACACATTAACTGATCTGCATTGTTGCCTTAAGCCAGCAAGCGTTTGCTGTTCACTTTTAAGAACTCTGCTGGTTGCAGGCCTTTAAGTTTCCTACCATATGGGCTTTAATAACCCAAATCTTGGAACAAGATTTGGACTAATATAGATTTCTTTACAAAGCCGATCTACTTCAATGGAATGCCACAAGGACTTGCAGTGCCTTGGAAGGCTGAGATCCTAATAACCATTCTAAACAGGACTGAAGAATACCCAGAGTTAAAACACTTTGCAATGAATTAACACCTCTTGCAAAATATCATTATTTTACTAACAAAAAGCTTAGAATATAGATTTATATACAGACATGCTACTTTCTCTTCAAAGTAAGGGTCATAAAGCTATTTGGGTAAGTAAAACCAAAGCAACTTTTTATGAGCAGATTTAAGGAAATAATGAAGACAGAAGCCACAAACCTTCTGTGAATACATATTAAATCAGATTAACACAAATAGAGGATGCAACAAGATGTAACGTGCAAGTAAGCAATTAATACAAATAAAACACTGAGAACATAAGCAGGATTTCTTTTTTTTTTTTTAAACTTTAGACAAAGTTATTCACTTGGGCAACAAGAATGAAAATCTGGATTCATTGTTTTTAGATGCCTGCAAATCAACTTCTGTATAGAATCATAGAATAGAATCGTAGAATCACTTTGGTTGGAAAAGCCCTTTAAGATCATTGAGTCCAACCGTTAACCCAACCCTGCCATCCCACCACTAAACCCTGTCCCTCAGCACCTCATCCATCCTTCTTTTAAATCCCTCCAGGGATGGGGACTCGACCACCTCCCTGGGCAGCCCATTCCAGAGCCTGACAGCCCTTTCGGTGAAGAAGTTTTTCCTAATGTCCAACCTAACCCTGCCCTGGTGCAACTTCAAACCATTCCCCCTCGTCCCATCGCCCGTTCCCAGGGAGAAGAGGCCGACCCCCACCTCGCTCCCCCCTCCTCTCAGGCAGTTGTAGAGGCGATAAGGTATGACACAACATACAGCTTGCCAGGGCTCAAGAAGGCCAACCAGCAAATATTTTATGAATCTAAGTAAGCCAAAGCTCATAATTTGTAAAAGGGTTAAAAGAGAAGTATGGATTCAGGCAGGCAATTAATTTGGAAAACAGTCAACACTGGTGACACATTAACAGTAAGTTATCACCATTTTTGCTTCAGGACAAAGCTTTATATGCTGACATGCTACAACTATACGCTGCACTGTTAAACTATACACATCCCAGGTATAAGTCACTAATTTTAATATTTATAACACAGCAACCAGAAGGTAAGCACAGTCATTCTTCATTACTGGTGCCTTACTAACGTTTGTCCGTGACACTTACAGGCATCTCAAATAATAGCTGTCACTGGAACATCCTGTTGGAAGTTAAAACTTCATCCCTGCGTAGTAAATCTGTACGGTACTTGTACAATACCAGTTGTATTTGCAAGTTTTTACAATTGGAAACAAGTGTGCTGCTGGTGGCAGCTCACAGTATTTTAGCAAACTATTACCACCTCCATCTTTTAAGGTGTGATGATTCAGAATATCAACACCAGGCAGAAGAAGCAGGATACAAGGAACACATAAAAACAGAAGCACTTTGAAAAGAAGATACTGACAAAGAGTGTTTTGTTCTAGTTACAAAGGGGTTATGTTTTTATACTAGTAAAACAGCCTAAACAGTTATTAGCAGACATTCAAGCAGCAAAGGTCAGTAAGTCATGAGCTTAGGGGCTTGCTAAACCTGGAAGGCCATGAAGAATGAGGTCACAAACATAAGGAATCCTCTCTGAGAAAAAACTATGTTTCAAAGATTTTGCTTTTCCTAAAAGCCAAACAGTGGAGGGAGAAGGGGCACAGAAATCATATCCATCTGCAACTTGAACTTGTATTTGAAAATCTAGAGCTGCTTCAGGTTGTCCAATGACATGGAAACCAACATCTGACGTTCAAAACAAAACAACCAACAGATTTTTCAGAATAAATTAAATATAAATTGCTGTGTTTAGTAGCTTAGTGATTTTCAGTCAAATTCAGCTAGTATTAGAACTTCAGTAGCTTAAATTAAAAAAAAAAAGCACAAGACAGTGTGAATATTAACTGTATGACATAATCAGAGAAAGCATTTTTAAGGATTTGGATGATAGACTCAGAGTCCTGGGAACCATAAGTCACTTTGGAAAAAAACCAAAGAAACAAACAAAAAACCCCCAAGACAGACCCTAAAAACAAAACAAAAACCCCACCAAACCTCTAGTATGAAACTTAGGCTTTTTTGCTTTCTTTAGTTGCTCCTTTGGCTACTTTTTCTTTACAGTTTCTTAAGGTCCTTAATTAAGTTGCAGATAGTCTGAAACAAGATGGGACCTATGTCATGACTTGGTTGACCTTACTACGTGTATAGGAACACATTATTCCGATTGAGCTAAAGAAAAAAAGCGTAAGTTGTCTGCTGCTTCTACTTTGTCACATGTTCTATTTATCTTTACTAGCTAACTATACAGGGAGCTAAAGGGTGAAAATTACCTTCCCATTTGTCACCATCAGATACATTCTTCAGATCCAGACGTGGTACTTGGACACCCTGAGCTTCCTCAGAAACATTAACATAGCCATCCCCTGACACCTCCGAATCAGTATTCGCATTAAGATCGCAAGTCTTGCTACTTGAATCCTGTATTTAAATAACAGAACAGTTTTATTTAGCAACTGGAAATCAGGTACCTAATCAGTGCCAGTTCCAGCACTTCTGGAAATTTTCTGAGGGAAAAAAAATAATCTTCTTTCCTAAATGAAAGACTTATAAACAAGCTTCCACCCCCAATACAGTCAATTATTTGCATTACAAAACATTCTTTACACGAGATGCTTGCTCTGCTGCCAAAGTTTCTGTGAAGTGAGATGATGAGGTCTCTAACAGAGGTTTTGCAAACCTCGCAGCAGGCCAAGATGGTAAAAGATAAATGTATTGCTTTTCTTCATATCTGTATTTCAGGTAAGTTTTTAAGATGCTGTGTATATAAATGAAATCATAATCTTACCAGAAACATCTCTGAAGATATTCTATCGTTGCCACCAAGCAATATACTGTTTTGCCTAAAAAGACAACACAGACCCAGTTATCGTTTTAAATACAAGTTCTTAAGGGACAGTAAAGACTATACATTCCATTTACATTTTATTTTTTACATACCCTAGCCTGGATTTAGCAGATACGCAATGTGTTTCCTTAAAGTGATAATTTAAATTCTGGGGAGCAAAAGTTACATTGCTGGGGTTTTTTCCTTTGTTCTTCACACAGGATTTCAAGCTGAAGCATGTAAACAACAACTGGACTTGAACCAAGCTGGAAATAAAAACAGCTCTGACCTTTATTCTCAAACTGGGAGCAAATATTTTAAAACTCAGTTTAACTCAAACTGCAAATGAACTGCAGATGAAAAGTCTTCTGGGTAGTCACTATTACCAGCATTAATTCTTCAATCATTAAGAGCAATGAAACGTGCCAGAATATTTTAAAGAAAATAACTTTTTCTTCTATTTCTCTTGTCCAGAACAGAGTTGTTCACGAAAAACCCATGATCTGTATCATGTAGGCCTGTACTTGTTTTCTCTTTTAAGTGCATAAAGTTCCATGCCTCTTATACCATAAAAAGGTAATTCCATCTTATCCTCTCTGTTTTCATGTGTGAGAAGCTGCACGTTGAGTCACAGCTCCCTTGTGCTGTACTGTGTTGTCACACATCGCCCGTTTGGTACACTTACTTTTCAAAGCTGAACTTACAAATTCTGCTGCCTGAGGGACAGAATACATACCTTTCACTATTATTTTCTCCATCAACATCTGCATCTTTATCACACGGTTCCAATAATACATCTGCAGTCTGTTGGCAAAAAGTATGGTTAGAAAGATTTGGGAATGGCATTCTCAGCTGAAAACATTTCTATAATCATCACTGACCACAACACCCCCTCGACATTTTGGGGGGGGGGGGGGAATCATACTTTTAACCATGCAGTATTTTCACATCTAAAGTAAGGCCAGTAACCAGGTCTTTTAATCACCAGAAGACAGGCAATGACTTTCCATCTTTAGACAAACCATTTTTTATTATTTCTTTTAAATATTAACACCAACAGTTCTACTGCAAATTGTCAATCACAGCACGAAGTGTGGGGTAGCCAAAATAACGGCAGTAAGTATATCCTAGTCTCAAAAATAACCGAGTTGGATGTAGACTTGTGCTCAGCATACACGAAATGAAACAAGGCTGACAGACTTTCCAAAAGGAGCTACTAATCCCTGTTACTAAATAAAGCTGCAACAGAGCTGGAAGGGGATGAAGAAATGCTGGCATTTCTATGACACCATCTCACAAAACAAGTTCAGATGAATACATGTCACCATTTTGTTCACGGGAACTTGGCACAGGAAGACTGACTACTTTAAACATTTATGCCAAAGCCTGGTACTTGATTTCTTCAAAAAAAGTGTTTTACTTGGGGGAATGGAAGAAATTTGAAATATAAACTCTGTCATTTTAAAATAACAGATTACATCTGGTTTCAGACTTCAAGAAGCTCTCACAAATGATCTTTAAAATGTCTGAATATAAAATATAGTTAGCTGGAGAGTTCAAGTATACGTAACAGTTGCCAGTTTTACACTGCTGACAGTAATATTTGCCCTTACCAGACCTAACTCCATTATTCTGTTTACATTATTTCAGTCCTCAAGTCAAATTCCAATTTGGGGAAACAATTTTTAATGACAGTGCATTTGTCACACTCCGGCAGATAATTTCCACCCTGGAGATGAGCCGTGCAAGTCTTGCACAGTCACATTTATTGTAGTTGTGGGAACAGCTGCTCCTGTTTCCATTTCAGATCCCAAAGGAGAGCTCATGTGCACATCTTCCGTCTCCCACAACCCTACCTGCCCCTCTCAAACTCCCTTCATGCAGAAGATTCAGTGTATTTCCATCTAACATCTCCCTGAAAGATACAGCTCTCCCATAACATTTGAAGTGGTGGATTAACAAGAAGAGAGAAACTAACACTGAAAAAACAAAACTTCATCCCAGAATGCCACCTTATGACTGATATCAATGGACAGAAGCGTATCAAAAAGCAAGAGAGGCCAGGAATGACATCAGGTATGAGAACAAAAGTACATCCAGCCATGACCGTGCGCTCCCAAGCATCACGTTCCCCTTTATACTCTTAGCACAGCAACCTACTTGGAACTCCAAAGAGCACACACTTCCTAAGAAGCGTAATTCACATCTCTGCTGTTTCTTTGAAACCATTGAAACTGCATAAAATACACCCAAAAGCCACCAATTTACAATTTTTGTTTCTCCATCTACATTTTTATTTTCCGAGTTTCAATTTCTAAAGCTCAACATATATTTTAACTAGCAAGTCGGGAGGAAAGTGTTAGGAGTTGAGAAACGTGTTCTCCACTGCTTTTCAAGGCTTTCACTGTCAAGAATGAAAACCTAGAACAAATTCTACAAATAAAAGACAACTTACAATAGCCGGTTGGAAAAGACTTATGGCAGAAATATGGAACTCCACCCTGTACTTTCAACAGAGCTCTTGCAAACACAGTATCCACCTGAACTGGATGAAATA
Source organism: Butorides virescens (assembly GCA_017310255.1). Classification (NCBI taxonomy): domain Eukaryota; kingdom Metazoa; phylum Chordata; class Aves; order Pelecaniformes; family Ardeidae; genus Butorides; species Butorides virescens. The sequence goes on from JADKXX010005114.1 coordinate 69,247, forward strand.
TCATCTAATGGCAACACCATGTTTTGTGCATTTTGCACTGTAGGATAACAATATAATATTTATTATAACAAGATTTGGCACTAAATGCATCAGGGAAGAACCTGGACATTCAATACATTCTGTGAAATTTTAATTTACAGAATGGGATTCTAAAACAATATATGCTAGTTTAGCAGGAATGACTGAAAAGTTTGGCTTGTTAGAGGATTTGAAAGAGTCATTTGGGATCCATGAAAACCAACAGAAGGCTCGGAGAAGAATCCATTACAACAGTGAAAAGCACTACGGCAACATTTTGCTTTAATAAAAACATGGATTCCAGACAAGACTGTTTCACTGTGATAAGGCATCCATTTCTACCTTTTCAAGTCCACAGACCCATTCAACTCTTTAGTTAATTTAAATCTACTAACAATAGGTTTGCTTATCTAGTTATCTTTCAGGAAACCCTCAGAAAGGTTTATGGACTCACAGGCAAGAAGCTAAAAACCTTTGCAGAAAGTTCTCTACACAGGCATAGCAAATCTCTTTACCCACAGAATTCATCATTGAGATTTATGACAACAGAAGTTTTACCAAATATATAAGGAACTAGAGATTTGAATTTTTCATCAGAAGTACTTATCCGACAGCTGTATATGTGCTATTCCATACAGAGCAGTAGAAACTCTTGCATATTACTGTTATACTTTATTTCATTTTCATTTTTGTCAGCTCATATTTTACAGCATTGCCTGACTACATAAAGATACCCTGACCGAGAGACTGACGTCTGCTTGCCAACAAAAAATGCCGGTACAGTTCAGGCCATCGTTACAAGTTCAGGCCATACATACCACAAACCTTCACATTTGATTGTACGGGAAGATCTAATAATTTGCAGCTCAAATTATAGCTGAGGCATGTTTGTTGTGTAGGGCAAACAATTATTTTGGTATTTACAGTTGCTTCAGTACTGTGCTTCCCTTCAAGCTGTATACAACACTTGCTTCTTTCAGTGACATGAAGCTGTTCAATTCAAGCATAATACATAAAAGCAAAGCCAAAATTAAAACTACAACACCCAATTATCCTGTGGTTTGTTGTTTACATTTTCAGTTGCTTTCTGAACTTTAACAGCAACTTCAATCACCATTAACATTGTATTTTATGAGCAAAAGTTTTTAAGAAAATACGACTAAGTATTTTATTTTTACAAGCATGTTAGCAGCATATCCTAATATGTGCTCGTGCAGCACTCTAGACAGACTCTTCTGCTTTTGAATACAAATGGTCAATCCTGATAATTTCAACATGACAATACGAAGTGTTGAACCTCTTCAGGAGGTCACAAGTCTAACTTTCTTTCATTTTTATTTTGCTGAACACCTCAAGCGTAAGAATTCTAAGTGAGCACATCAGTATGGAGGGACACGAGCTAAGAGCACAGCAGAAGTCAAGCATCTAAACTAAGCGGTCCAAGGAGAAGTAACAGAACCTCTTTCAACTAGAAAGGAGATGAAGATGTGTTGAAAAGAATGGGACATCTGTGCCTACCACAGAAGAAACGGGAAACAGTGAGAAAAGGCTGTAATTAGCTAATTGCAAAACCACACCTTCCCAGCACAAGCATAGTCCAAGAGGCTGCAGAGTCTCAAGGTGACTGTTTCTTCTACCCTTTCTTGATACAGTAGAAGGTGTGACTAACTGGGCTGTACTACAGTCACAGCTCGAGATCTCCTGCTCCTCAGGAATCCTTTACCAACACAGATGCTGCTCTAACCAGTGCTATGCTTGCTGATACACTGACTTACCTGAGCAGAAGGAAGGGCTGGTACCTGTGAAAGACCAACAGAAGAACATTAGTCAGGGTCCAAACAAGCTGCACCGAAGTACACAAAAACTTCTCTCTGTCTATGAAACGTGCACAGCAGAGAAGGCAATTAACTGCACAGGGCAACAGCGCCGCGTGCGGCTACACCAGAGCTATTAGGAAAACTTGGATCTCTTAAAGCGCTTTGCTAAAGCCACAGCAATTTGTGATTTACACGTACAGGAGGCTCTTAGTCTCACCTGAACGCTTTCTTCTTCCTCAGTTACAGTACCATGTTTCATAGCTTCACTGTCTAAATCAGTGCAAACCAATACTTCAGAGCAGTCTCCTGTGTTCTCACTGCTACCAGTGTCATTATCTTCAATAACATCATTCCTAAGAACAGAAAGACTTTAGCAATCTGTTGTTCCACCTTGAAAAGGAAAAAAACCACCGCACTTTTCCCCTGCCCCTTAAACAGAATCAGACATCAGGGTTGGTGGGTTTTTTTATTTTCCAAAAAATTATTCTGACCAAAGATACTGGTAATATCTACAATTTCAATCACCTCTAGGCAAATTTAATTATTTATGTAGTTTATATATACTTCTGAGGTCTTCTACAACAGTACATCACAGACATATTAAGACGTACTTATTTGATTCTTGTATTAAGGGTCAGGCATACACCCCCCACTTACTATGCTGACCCAAGAAATAAAAGCACCAATAAAAGAGCCAGAAGCAATGACATGAAACTACTGCAACTCGAAACCAACTGCTGTGGCCACACTCCTCTGCATACTGAAGCCAGCTAGTACCATTATGTTTAACATTTAATCTTCCTAGAATTCAATTTAAGGATTATAACAGGACAACCAGATTAAAACTTATAGTTATATATTTATGCATTTATTCTTTACATGCCACCATCCCTGTTACCACATGATTCTGGAATTCATCGCAACCCTTTGACTTTGCCTGTGTTCTCCTCGCTCACAAAGAAATTCCAAACTACTTTAAAAATGCTCCTCCTCTATCAGATATATAGATACTAAACAGGGTCATTCAGAAATTAGCATTTTAACTCTTTTTTTTCTTAATTCCAGCAATTATTTTAAGTTAGCTCAAGAAATTTGGACTGGATCACTACATTTTTTAGTTATTCATTTAACTGTGTATTTGCTGTGCACATAGTCTGCTGGCAGCACTGCTTTAAAGGACCCAGACGACCTCTTTCGAGAACACGATCAAGTATCCTCTGTTACCGTTAATCCACAGTGGAACGATGATCAGAAGCATCTGAAATAGTCACTGTGCCAGAAGAGTCTATTGGTTTCAAACCTGCAGTACTTTTAGCCTCTGCCTCCGTGAAGTCAGCCTGCCTTTAAAGCGCTTACGCTGCAACTGAAGGAATTCAGCTACAACAGGTCTTTCAGGTGATTACCCGCTTACTTATACGTTATTTCAAAGACATTAAATCTCTAACACTAAAACTCAGTTTTAATTGATCGTTATCAGCAATGATCACTACTTTTATGATCAACTGCTAACTTTAGCCTGCCCTCTTGTCACAGATAAGGCTTCTAAAACCAGTAAAGATTTAGAAAATGGCATTCAAGTCTTCGAATACTTCACGTATTTCAGGCTCTGAGCCACAAAGGAATGTAGGTATTGAAGTCTTACTTAACCACACATTTTTGGAGTTTGAGTATGAAGAAGCACCAAAATGTACCAACTTCGCAATGCTGCCATAGCAATCACTACACCCATAAACCTAGCAAGATGTATAATAAAAATAAAAGCTGATCAAATGAGGCTGAAACGCTATGCAAATATACTCACAGCGCTCATTCTACCCATTTGTAGCTGTTTTGACAACACTGGCAGCTAGAGCAGTAAAATAGCTGTGTTGACATGGAAGGATAGGGTAAAGAAACTGAAACAGCACCTACAGTAGCATTTGTATGGTAAAATTGTGTCGTAACATCAGTGAGGTAAGAACGAAAACACTGGGGTGAATTCAAGTTCTTGTGCTACTTACACAGAATTCAGCAGTGAAGCAGTTAAACTTCACAACACTTTTAGCTATAAGATCAATTTAAAAATATTTGCTTCAAGGGCTGTTGATTACTGGCAACTGATGGAAGCTGATTTGGTTTAACACACAAGATAAACTCAAGTTAATAGCAAGTTGTAACTTTCAGTTTGGGTTGAGGTGGGGGACTGGGGTAGTTTGTTTTAGAAGAGTTAAGATACACAATCGTATGAATTCATGACAGATACAGGAAAAAAAAAAAAAAAAGTCTTACTGGTTGTTCGATCCTTCCTCATCCCCGCTGGGATTTTTTGCTTCACTGTTACAGCCCAGTCTGTGTTGCTGTATATGTTTAAGATCATTATCTAAGCTGCTCTGCAGGTCGAAAAGGTGCTGTTCCACAGCTGCTCTAATTGTTCTTTCTAAAATGCTAAGAAGACAGACAGAAAATTCACCTGAAGAACTCTCCTTTTGCATTGATCTGCTATGCAGAAAGGCAGAGATACAAGTTTTACATGTGATGGGAACCTTTGATGACAAGTACTTCAAGGCAAAAGACTAATTTCTCCAAAAAGGCAGTGGAAATTACTGCACCTACTTCCTTTTATTTCCTAAGATTTACATAAAGTATTATGAAGACTACTAACAGTATTTTAAGAGCAATCAACACATTACAATGATTTTTTTTTTTTTAAACTATACACAAAAACGTGTAAAAGCCTAATAGATTAATGTGACAGTAAATTCCTGTGCCTGTAACCCATCAGAGTCAGTCCTGGAGCGGGTACCACTTCAGCACGGCTGGCTGTAACCCCTCCTCAACGGGGCTGTGCTCTCCAAAGGCAAGAGCCAACAAATAGCAGAGCCACTGAGCAAGTACCTGATGAAGGACACAGGACATACCCAAAGACACATCAAGAATTCTTTTTAAAAAAAAAAAAGCGTTCTTTAAAAACAGACTATTCTGTTGAGGGCTTTGTAGCCAGCTCATCCAAAATACACAATTAGACCCATAAAAAAAATCCTCCCATAACAATCTTAAGCTGGTTTACTCCATTTTTAACTCTGGAATTGTGCATTTATTTTTCCTCCACATTTGTACATGCAATTCCACTGAACTGAACTCAGTATTAACAACTAGAAGTGGTGTTTAAAAAATACAGTGTGAATGCTATCATAATTTTAAAGTCAAACACCTATGGCGTATTTAAGTATAAAACCAAAGGGGTTTGGATTCTAGATTCTACCATGCTGTGCTCTCACGCTTCTGCAGTCAACACCACTGACACACAGTAGGTTTTTCCTGCATCAGTGTTAAATGCCATAAGCTAAATACTTCACACTAGAGTATCTTCATTCGTAACTGTAATCAAACCTACTGCATTTCTTTTCCCCGAAAGACGTATCTTCTATGCCTGTTCTAGTAACAGCACAGTTCAAACGTATTTTCATTATACTTACTCTGCAGAGGCTGGCAAGATACTTATGGGAGAGATATGAGCACTGCAATTAAGAAGAAACAAGTTAATGCAACAGAAAGCAACTTAGAAAATACTTAAGAGACTGCATGTAATGCAGCTAATAGAAGTAAATATGTAAAGAAAACACTGATTTGCAGCCCCTTTATTATTATATTATTATTATATATTATATTATTATTATTTATGAGATGAAGAAGTCTTAAAGAATGCCATCCTAAGACAGAAAGTTGTAGAAGCAGCAATGCAGATTTCTGTCTCTCAAGAGCCAATACTCAGTATATTATGCAGCTATAAGCTCTCAGACGTACGGTCTTTCCCATGGGAAATACTAATCACTTAGTCTCCAAAGATTTCCTGACACCTTGCTTAAGAATGCAGATTTTAACCTTGCTGCCTAAAGCAAATTCCAAATTACTCTGCTGTCCTCCACAGCTGCAGTTCACAGAGATTCCTCCCCCCGTCAGACTGTTGCATAATTTTACTCTGCAACGTTCGACAGATCTGCAGCGCTCTCCAAGGACAGCTACGTTCCCAGTGCCAGGCAGGTACCTTCCTGAGGTTTTGAGACACCAGCTAGCCTTTTGGAAATCTCCTAGCAGGAGCTGCTTCAGCCTAGAATACCAAACTCCTAGGGGGGTGGAAGGGTGGAAATCAGCGTAACTAAGTTAACTCGTGTGTATGTGGTGCATCTACAATTTTCCATTAATATGATCAAAATTCTCTCTTTATAAACACAATATTTAACTTTTAGATAAAGTGACAGCAAACATGCTACGAATGAAATAAAAGAAGAAAACTACTGCAAACAGCAATGAGTCGCAGCTTATGTATCTTGTTCAGAAGAAAAAAACAGAACTTTATTTCAACTAGGCAGGGAAGGAGGCAAACAAATGCTTTTCCTCCTATTACATGTAACTAAGCTCACAAAGCTGAAAACCAAAATTTTAGTCTACTCTTTACCATGCAACAGCACTGCTGGCAGCCAAATTTGATTTTAAATATTATTTTCATGAATGCATAAAGTAAACTCTGAAATAGGAGGGAGCTTGCCCCTCCCTGGAGAATGGAACAGGCACTGCCTCTGCCAGATAGCTTTGACAGACGTTAGCCTTGTTTGTGCTAAAAAAAAATAATGTAGAGAGTCCCCCTACTTACCCCAGAATAGTTTTAATACAGCAAGGAACATCTTGGTTAGACCTTAGCAAGTTTATTAGCAGTTCCACCACCAGAGAGGTAATTAGACCACCTCAAGCAGACTTTCTATTTTTTCTTCCTCTAAGTAAATGACACGCAAGCAATAAAGGCCTTTCAATTGAATACTAGCTGATACAGAATGTGGTTAAAGTATTTATTTAAAAATAATTACGCCTTTTTGCCTTAGAGAACGTGTACTGGGCCAACAGCAGAGTGCACTGTATTTAAACCCCACCATGTGCTGAACAAGCAGCTGCTCACAGGAGTTTTTCATTTTTTTATTATTTTTTTTTAATGTGAACTTGGTTTTGAATCAAGCTCATTTTATGCTTTGTGTGTGGGTTTGCCTAGGTGAAAAACCAGAGCAGACCTATTCCAAATGCTTTGACAGAACAGGCAGCTCTAAACGACTATTTCAAAATAGACATTGCCACATAGCTTTGGAAAATTAAAACACCTGATGCAGAAGCCAGATCTTGTAGCCACTAATTTCAAAGCTGCTGGATCAAATAACCAAGGGTGAACACACTGGCATTCCTTTTTTTTTTTCTTTCAAACAAAGAAATGGTAAGAAAAAGTTTACAGCTTCATTTACATTTCATTGATATTTCTGTGCGCAGAAGTTCAGCAATAGCCCTACTACTTGTACAAAGGAAGTTTCCTGATAAACACATTTTGTTTTGACAACACTTGAAATAAAAAAAAAATGAAGGCATGAAGCTGTGAACAAGTTCAGCCTCATGAGCAAGATAAAAAGAAGAGGAGGATGAGCAAGAATCTCAGCAAAAACAACAGTAAGATTTCAAAACATGAAAGGTTTAAGTATCCAATCTCAGTATTTTCAGGAAGTTCTACAAAAGCTGAATTCTAAAAGGCATGCTTACATTCGGACAGTACCAATACAGAACTGGATACATTGAAACCAATTTACTATTAAAACGCAGTCACTCCCAGGACAAATGGGGAGGCAAGAGGAGCACAGAGCACTGCAACACACTGCTCGTAAAAGAGAGCAAAAAAAAAAAATTCAGTCAAGGGCACAAGTACAAATACTATTTATAGGGAACTATGATGGCCTGGAATCCTTTTATTCTACCACTTGAGACAATGAGGAACTGTGTCAAGAGTGGGGAGAATCAAACTCATCTCCAAAGAATCCAAAAGATTTCAGACATGGTTCACAACAGAATTTTCCATCCCCCTGCATAACCTTCAGCCCCAGCGCAGGATCGCTCCCCGGCGCTTCATTAAACACCTTTAGATGCATTAGAAGTGCTCAGCAAAAGATGTGCACAAATCAGCAGTACTGCAAAGCCCGAAGAATCCTCTTACTACGTAAAGCGTATCTTACGTCTTCAACTAATCACTGCAGCAATTAAGCACTTTTTGAGTGAAATGTGTCAATCGCTCTTAGCTGAAAACACATTACAGCTTCTGAACCGACCTACCACAGTTCAAGGATACTTTTCAAAAGCTGTCATTTATACTGCTGCACAGAGCCTTAACGCAGCATGACACAGCAAGGCACAGGAAGGTAAACATCTTTGCTTCGTAATGCTAACCCACACCGGAGAATCCCTTCTGCACTGTCGCCCTAAGTCCCAGTAACAACACAGAGAGAGAAAAACACATTAAAGACAAAACATTTCTAAGTTTTTCTTGGTAATTTACTGACTGCAAACAGGTCCTTGTTTCTCCTCACAAAAAATCAGTTGTGACATTATATCCTTTCACAAGATCTCCAAAATACATTTCATCTCACATAATTTTCAAGTTAAAAAGCGTCTTACTTGCAATCATATCAAAGCAACATTTTTCCTCTCCCACATTTACCTGTGCAGCAGAACTTTACAGGCCATTCTGATTATTTTTGCTATCCCAAAGGAGCACTTCATGTACAAATGCTTCATCCGAGAGAGAGCGAAGCGCGAGGGCGGCTGCTGGGGACGCATGCTGCTGGCGGGGCTGGCCGGCTCTGCCGGCGGCGCGGGGGGAGCGCTGCGCCCAAGCCCGCAGTCTCCACAGGAATAGACTGCAACATGAGGTCACTCCTGACAAGAAGCTGCCCAATCAACACTTGAAAGCTTTCCTAGCACGCCGGTCACAGATTTTTCCAGGATGGAAGTAGGGACAAGTATTTGGATGTTCAAGAGAACGCTAAACTAAACCAACATTCTACCTCCTGGCAGTGCAGGCAGAAGCTGTGTTTGGCTAGCCTTGCTACGCATGCTTTTTGTCTCGCTTCGCTGCTGCTGGTGCTATTGCCTCTCACTGATCAGAGCTAATCAAAACAAGAAAGGGTTAACAAAAACATCACACAAGCAGGGAGGAGCTCGCCCTTGTCGCTGCACTTAATATAGACAAAGCAAACCGTTTACAGAACTTACTACTTGCCATGGCTCATAATTTTACACATATAATTTTGAAAAGCCCCAAGAGAAAAATCAAGAGTTTTTGTATGAGGCTTTTGACCGACAATATTTGAGATGAACTGCAAAAAGAAAAGCAAATAATGCTTGGCAAAGCACAGTGATGAAAAATTCAGAGTAACGACAGAAAAGGATTCTAAAGTGATTATTTCAACAGCATGTCCTGAAAGTCAGCAGTGGTGCTGAGTCAGTAATTCTTTTCTCCAAAAGTCAGGACAGCAAAACCAAAAGAGCCATGGTGAAAGGGCTTCTGGTAACAGAGAACGTGACGTTCCCTTTACACACACAATGTCAGCTCGCGTGCAGCAAATGCTCCCTGGCTGGGTTATTGGCCTAAAGATCACTCAACAGGTTTATTTTAAATGCCATTTTCAAGCAGTCTCTAAACCAAACCGCGTTCATGATCATCCCCATTCTCACCAGACCTCTAACTCCAAGTCACATTAACACCGTGCAGTGCACGGAGGTCGCACGCTTCAGAAAGAACAAACAGGACAAGTCAAGAGAAAAGGTAGTGAGCAAAGCTGTGAGCCAGTTACCGTCCAAAGAGCTAGAAGGAAGGTGATAAACCCCATCACATGAATCAAGGTAACCAAGCTCAGCATGCAGCCTCAGCATTCTCCGCGGAGACCAAAATATACAGATACCCGGTTCCTGAATCTGACAACAGCAAAGAGGCAACAAAACTCCAGGTAAGGAACTGCAAGAATCACATTCCAGATCTACTTCTCCTCCTCTTCCCTTTATAAGCTGCTGCAGGCCCTATCTCAAGACAAACATCCCAATAAACCTGCATTAACATTTGCTTTATTTAATTTTTATTTTTTTTTTTAGTATCAAGAAAGTAAAAGAAAAGGCCATTAAATGCATACGATGACAGCCTTTAAGTTTGGAAAAACGTTCACAGTATCTGTAGCAGTTAAACGTTTAATAAAGCATACTTTCTCACTAATTTTTTTTTTTTTTTTTTTTTTTAAATGTTTCCTGCAGTTGTTCTGGTTTTACAGTCAAAATTCTCTTTCTTCTTCTACAGGATTCCTCCTTATCCTTCCCCACAAATTATGTAAAATGCCAACCATAGTTAATGCCTATTAATTTTTAATTAACCCTAAACATCAAGTAAAAATGTTTTTCTCTTCAGGCTAACAAATTTGAAACTCTAAAACATGTTGAATTTGTCACTACTGCTGCGCTTACACATTCCACAAGCAATTAAATACCTGTGAATAAATTGCTTTAAAACTTTAATTGGGAGAAGGAACACTTTTGTAGAAGTTCCAATTGCAGCAACTTTTGGGTTTTTTTAATTTAACACAAACTAAAATTAAACAGCTCTTCTTGACAAGGATAATTAACTTAAAATATCACTTAAATTACAAAACAGAATTCTATTTCTCTCATTATTTTATATTTTACCAGTTCTTGCAATGAAGTAGAAGGCAGTGTGCAGCCAAGCAGCTGAACACATTTCAACCCCAAATCCGCATTCTTGAGACTACTCAGTCTCAGGCAGTGAACCTGCTTGTGATTCTCCCTGCACTGCCTCTGCTTGTAGTCACACTTTTATTATAAATCCTTCCTCATCCCTCCCTGCAAGTTCATACAGGCAATGCCCATACCCGACACATGATGTAGAGTTATGTAAACTACAAGCCAAGTAAAGCAGCCTTAAAAATTAAGACTTGTGTACTACAAGCAAGTAAAAAAAACGTGTATGACAAGCAAGTGCAAATAAGCTCTCAAATGGAAATACCACTTTAAGGTAATGCATCTCCTTGGTCTTAATTGGATTGGTCTTAATTACAAGTTGACTCCCACTCCCAATACCCCTGCCTGCATTACACTTTGCAGCTTGCCACGCTCCTTGCAGAGCCCACCCATGCAGCCTGGCTCTTCGCAGGTAACACGGGTCCCTCCAGCTCCAGCAGCCGTTACACCCAGTTTGGACAACGCCAGACCCTGGCTTTCTTTGCATTTTTCTAATAACTTTTTCCTAAAAAGCAGTTAACAAATTAAACCTCAACTTGTGCATATCCTACATCGATATAACAAAGAAACACCAGCCTCCAAGATAATTTCAGCTCTGCCAACTAAGTTTAACTGAAGAAGCTTCTGGTGTTTTACAAATATATTAGCAATTCAGCTGTCACAAACAGGTATCCAGAGCCTTCACGTCAACTCAAATTAAGGAAACTTTCTGGACCCTCAAATCAAGTTTTTTTGCAAGCAACCCATTTTATGAAGTCTCACCTATAACCATACAAAATGCCATCTTCAAAGTACTCAAAATTTCCTCCACATTGCTCCTACTAAAGGCCTTTCTAGAACATCTATATTCCAACCTAAAAACAGTTAATGGTCAATATTATCCCACTTGCTCTCCACTATTCTTTTGGTCGTACAGAGTTCCTCTTCATCCCTGGTGTTTTCTCACTCTAGCGTATCTCTGGAAGTAATCACATCCACAGAGTCTTCATTACAACCGTTTATGAAATATATTCCATTGTACTCCAGTGAAATAAGAAAGTACTTTCCTCATTTAATGCCTGACCAAACTCAGCCTAAAAACCACCTGGACAAACAAATTCTCACGGGTTTAGAAATGAATCGGGGTCATGTAAGCACACATCTCTGCTCACTAGCACGCGACAAGAAATATTCCTCAGATTTCCCACTGAAAGAGAGCGGTGGAAAGAGCACAGAATGGGTTTGCATCTAACAATATTCAGATTTTTTAATAGTTCTACAAAATTTACTTCTAAATATCACTTTACAGTTTCAGTAAAATATGCCCTTTTTCCCTTTCTCTGCATAAATCACCATAACTAATCTGATCCGAGTTCTACAGGCATTCCTCTTCTGAATTTGGGAACAGTTATTTTATCCCATATTTTACTACTACTAAAAAGTAGTATCTAAAGCTTCAGTTCGGAGACACCACCACTTATCTCAGAAGCCTGACAGCTTCTCTCAGACAGAACTGACTATACTCCAGACTTTAAACCCAAACTCCATGGCAGAAAAAAGTTACCTTGTTGATGCTGCAACGTTCCTGGAATCCGAGAGACTCCCTGTCATATCTAGATGCACCACAGCTGGCCTTTCAGCAGGTTTCTCTGTGCCATCTTCTGGAAGTTCTTCAGACTGCTCAAGCTTTACATCTTCCTCATCTTCCAAGAGATCATTTATCTAATAAAAAGATTTATTTGCAGTTAATGACTTGAAAAGCTCTTTTAAGAGGTCCAAGGAATTAAGAGTGTGTGAGAGGCATAAAAACAACATACTTTTAATTTTTCAATTTTAGAAAAACAGGCATATAATACTTGCTTTTCTGTAAAACCAAACAAACATCGCACATCATTAAAAACCTATATAACCCTTTTGAAATACTGGACAAAAGCTGAAAAAGAGAAGCACCTTTGATGCAGTAAATGAACACAGAATCAAGAAACAACAAAATCCCAGCCACACTGAAGTCACAAGGCACAGAACCTTTCTTCCTCCACATACAAAATAGGGACAGAAAATTCTCCTCCGTTCCATAGGCAGCCTTATTCATATATGGGAAGCATTTTCAAACCCTTCTACGGAAAGCAATGTAGGAGTCTTAAGCAGCCCAACTTCACTATACTGAATGAATGCTAACAATGGCAAATGTGAGAGCAAGAGCACCGAGACATTTCTGTGAAGCCCCTTGTCTATTTTTGTTGCTTTGTTTGCAAACACAGATGATGTTTTTACTGAAGCAATAAAATATATCCCATTTAAAAACTAAAACATAGCCAACTGACAATTCAATACAGCTGCCTTCATTTTTTAAAAAGCAACTATGTCTAAAATATAAAAAGGTAAACACGAAGTTGTGATTCACGAAACAACTGTGATTGATCGCTGATGTCCCAAACTTGCAAACCCAAGGATTAAAGTATCAGCAGTAGCCTCAAGAAAATACGCTTTGTAATAGCTGCTGCACGAGTAGAAAACAAAACCACTGAACTAAGAAAAATTGAAACTTGAGAAGTTTAAGACTACACAGAAGGCAGAGAGGAGGTATGTATTTAAGAGGGGCGTGATATGCTGTATGGCACTACATCCAGGGCAAGAAGTGCATTTATCCCTGACTCTCCTCTCTAATTGCAGGAGGATGTGCCACTGAACCAAGGGCAAGCCCACCCGCACAGTCAGATGCCGGTGGGGCTGCTCCCGGGTGGACGTGGCCCTCCTGCACCCCACCACCCCAGCCCAGGCGGGAGCAGGTCCCAGCAGAAGTGCACTGTGGACATCTGGTGGAGACACCAGGAAGCTAAAGGGACACCCCACCAGGGAAAAAGCAAAGCCAAAACCACACACCACACTGACTGTTACGCTTGGGAAACCCTTTTGCTAAAACATATAATGACCCACAGGCAAGTCAGTAATTTCAAAGCATGAGAGCACAGACCAACTAACTATAAAGAGCAGTCATCCCAACCTCAGGCAATAGCCCTCAGCCTCCGGTGGCAGAAGTTACAGCCCAGCTTTATTTAACAGCTTCCTGCATGCAGCGGGGCTGTGTCAGCTCTCAGTGCTAGACATATTCCTGTAAAGAGCTGAAGAGACAGCAAACACTGCAGCACTTTGCTAGAAGAGCTAGCAGAGCAGGAGCTGCTCAACCCAGAACTTGCTGCCCACGCTTGGCAGACCAGACCAACGGGTGAGGTGTCTGCTCCAGCGAAGAGGAAGCAACCAGCTGCCCCAGTACTTGCCTTACCTGTCTTGCTAGAGGGGTTCGTGGGATAGCTAGGCTTTAGAAATTTCAGTATTTCTTGCTACCTTCCTTAGCAACTGCTGGTTATTGATCCATTTTCCTCTTTAAAGAAAATGTATCATTTCTTAAGCCAACTGAATATGAGAAAACTCAGTTTATACCTTCCCATATTTCAGAGGAAGGGTTTGAGCCAAGATTTTATTAGTAATTCATGAACTTAGCTTTGATGATACAAAAAGTACTTCTGTGCATTGTCACTTATATACCACGACTTGTTAGAATTAAAAATATTTGCCACCAGAAGAAGGTTGTAACACAATGCCACATTTACATTTCCCTAACAACCCTCCACCTCTATTTAACCCAGCATGACCTGGTATTTTACTCCACAAAGTTAAATTTGTTGTGAGGAAAGGGAGAAGTGCGGTAACGGATACCATCAGTCACATGGACAGGTCAGTCTGCCAATCCTGGCAGTTGAATACCAGGACCCAGAGCATTTCTATCCTACTCAACTACATTTCTCCAATTCCAACACTTTTCCTCACTAGTGTCAAGATGATATTTTGAAGTCTTAGATTCAGAAACACCATTCCAAAATTTTGGCATAGGGAAACACCACTGATAACATCATCAAGTGGAGTGCGAGACCCTGCATGTTTCCCCAAGACACACCTAGAAATATTATTGACCAACAGCAGCATGTTTCTGCATTTGCTTAACACGCACTTCTCCATTCCTAAAAAGGTAATTAAAAAGCTGTACTGTTTATATAGCATAACACCGTCTGTGTCGGGCAGGATATCATTGTTGGTTTAGTTCCTGTGTGTTTTTCTGCATAGCATAGCTATACTTACTACAAAGCAACAGTTTCACAACCATACCTGTGTTAAGAAAATGCATTTAAGGAAATACCAGGTTTTGTCAGTTTGCAAGAAACTACAAATAGGCATACTAAAGAAAGTTATATTTCAACATATCTTTTACAAACATAAATGCGTATAACAGATACTCAAGTGATAACGTATTGCCATTTAAAATACTCTTACCTGCTCAGTTATTGAGCTTAAATCATTAGTAGATGAAAAATCTTCCTCTTCATTTTCAAAGAATTCATAGTAGTTCTCCAGAAGTCCCGCCATTATTCTGCTAACTATTTCTTGTTCTTTCAGATCCTCCACATCTGTGTAAATGCTAAGGATTTCAACACCATTTTAGTTTAAAAGTCTAAACCCAACTGTTTCCCCAAAGAACTCCCACAAATGACTTCTGGGACTACGGGCTACACTTCACACCATTATCCTTAATCTACTCTGAACACACAGAACTTTAAGTGCACATTCATCCTACTGCATTACAAAGCTTTATATTAGTTTATATTTAAAAGTGATGAAGTAACGGCTATTTAGTCAATTAACTTTCCGTAAGGAATATTTAAGAAATCAAGTATTTTCCTGTTGAGAGGAAACCCCAGTATACATTTGTACTTCAACAGCTTTCTCCCACACTGCTTTCTTGCTACAAATAGTAATGTTACACACTATCTCAAAAAAATTTGAACTTCAGTACAATTACAGTAATGCAACAATCAAATCAGTGGTTTCTAATGCCACATCTCATAGACAAGCTGTTGTCTAAATCCAAGCAAAAATTGTAAAACAAAACCGGGGTGAGGGAGCGAGGGGGAACAGAAAGATACTGCCCAAAGCATATCGTGTGCTTGCTCCTGTTGCCCACGGACGAGGAAAGACTTTAGACTACAGATGTACACTGTCAAATTCACATAAAAACACTGCATGAACTTTTAAAACTCACTTACTGAAAAACATCCGGGCCAAAGACTGCAGCTAAAGAACTTGCTGACCAAATTTCTTCATGATGCGATGCTACATTAGCTAAAAATTTACACAGAAACTTTAACAAACTGTAATTAACAGGTGGAAGCTGCTGCAAGAGGAACCTCAACTTTCTTCCAAATTCATCTTCATTATTATAATCTGAAAAACGTAATAAAAATATTTTAATCACAGAAATAAAGTATCTGCTTTTTCACATTTGATACCAACCAACTTTTTGACTCTGACAACAATTACTTACTTCTGAAGTACAACCAATTTGCTTAGACCTCAGCCTAAAATGTCAGGGTATGACTTGCCTTTGTTTGGTCTGAGATTCTCATACTAAATTTCTCCACAGAAAAAGGGAAAAAAAAAAAAAAAAAATCAAAACCCCGCCCCAAACTGAAGCGTCCAGCCCACATATCTGGAGGGTATTTACAGCAGTAGCTCTTCGTAACAATCTATCTGCCCCAGCATCTCATCTTCTCATTTCACTCTCTGGATTAGTCTCTTCCTCCCCGACCTTTCCAAGAGAGGCTGATAACTCATTTCCTATTCCGTCAGCTCTTCTTCAGTGATGTCAGCAGTTTGGAGGGGTGGTGGTGAAGAGGCAGGGTAACATCACAAAAAAACCCTTCTCCCCGGTCTTGTTTTCATAGCACAGTACCATCAGATTACCTTCCATAATGATAAATTAAACTATAAACTTTATTTCTTCTATGAAGCAGAAACCAATAACGTAAACCAATGACTTCCACCACACTCTCCTCTGCAAGTCCAGTCAGTAGTTTTCAGCATGTCTTCCCCAATTAATGCTCGCTCAAGTTTCTGATCGCACAGGGCTAGCTCCTCTGGATCCTTCCATGGTACCGCCGTCACACAACCATTACTTTGCAGAAGAGCTCTAGAGACAGCAGCAGCTCCAGAGACAGCGAGCTAGCTTAAAAGCTAGAGTTAAATTCTCCCCGCTTCAGACAAGCTACTTCGATACTTTCCTCTCCAGGCATCCCATTCTCAACACTATGTTTTTTTATATTACTTAACTGATGAATACAAGCAATCTCAACGCAATCTTCTTAACACATACTTGGCTTGAAGCTTGCTGATTCAATTTCAGACCTGAAAAAGGGTCACCACAGAACTTCCTCATTCTCACCCCACATTTCACTATATCCTTCATCAAAATATCTCCCCATATATCTCATTTGCTACATTATCAGCCTTAAAGGCAACAAGGTTCAAAGAGTTTATAATTGTACTTAACAGAGAAATTCCATATAAAGGAAAAGAAATGTCAGGAAAGCAAAATGGGAGTAAAATCGATACCAACAGGCCACCCCTGCTTTCTCAGACATTTAAAAACTCTTCTCAGATCAGTTAGAAAGGGATGTTTGAAGATGACGAGCAGTCACTCTGCCTCTCTAGATGAAAGAGCTGAGACACCCTAGTCCTTAATATCAAATCAAAGGAGTGAGTAAATTCCCTGTCGTATACGTACGGCAATACCAAACAGCACTAGGCAGGACTACATTTGCTCAGACACGGCCAGCATCTACAGTGTTTAAATACAGGCAACCAGGCACAGAAAAACGGTTCTCTCTCAGCGACACAATAGAATGAATATACTACTGTTAGTTTTTACTGCAGAAATGCATTTAGGAAACAGAGCAGCAAGAGAGAGCTTAAAAAGCAGACCTTCAAAAAGAAAAAGGCAGGAGAGAGTGGTGACAGTCAGACCACCTTGCACAAACACATATAGATGCTTCATCTAACAAATCTGTCCCAAAACGTAGGTTCTAAACAACACCAGAGACCTAAAGTGAGAACATTCTTACCTGTAACGGAAGCCCCCCGACAGCAAACCATGGATACGCCCTTGGGACACTTGCTCTAGCGCATGGGCTCAAATTCACACTTCAGTTACTAAAATCACTTGCCTCTGAGGAACCACTGTTAGGCCTGCACAGAACGAGCCTCACCTTGTGTATAACTAAGCTGTTTTGAGAACTAAGCTTAACCTAACAATATGGAAGGCCTGATAAAGAGGGAAAATACCAGAAGTAACATAGGGATCCAAAATTGCTACCACCTTCTGCATTTCTGTAAGCAATTCCTCTGCCTAAAATGCAGCTGATATAACAATTCTGGAAACTGAGATATGTCTACCAGACAGTCAAAACACCAAAAGCCAAAACCCGAGCAGAGGAAACTGAAACTCTAATTTTAGTATCAGGAAACAACGTTTAAAGGTTTATGTGTTTTGATTTCCTTGGTACAGATAACTTTAAATCTTTCTGAAATTACTTTATTTTACACTTTAAAAAAAAACAAAACAGTAAAGACTAAGTTGCAAGTTTAAGTGAAATTTCTCTGTATATTTAACAAGAGGGAACTAAATGGGGACTTTACATGCTGAAGAACAGCTTTTTTCCCCAAAACGACCCACATGTAAATCCTTCCACAGTCATCTATTCAAAGATGGAAAAAAACCAATTTTCTCACTGTATTTTACAAGTCATAGAAGGGAATTAATTACACTGTCACACCAAGTGAGTATACCTCAATCCCATTTCCAGCCCTGCTAGATAACCCTGCAAACGAAGGAGCACAGCAGTATTAGCTGAGCAACCAGCAGCATTTTGCATTACTGCCTTCACAATCCTTTTCTTATTTATCTTTTTTTTTTTTTCAGGACAAAAAAACCCAAACCCACAATGATTTACTAGCTACTTAGGTCCAATGCACCATGGCATTAGCAACACAAACCATACAGCAGGCGTATCACTAATGAAATTCTCTATCCACTTCAGTTTCCTTACTGCACAGGACAAACAAACAAGCAGACTTCAGCCTGGTCAGTAGCTTCCAAAAACTGTTCCCAGCACCAGACTGCTCAGTGCCTTGCACATCAGCATTCAGCCTCTGCTCACCAGCTATCCAGACAGCCACCCTGCATTCCGAATTTCAGGATATACAGGCTACCAGGGGAGGAAAATGAAGCAGCTTCACAGTGCTGCTGGTGAGCACAGCAGAACGGCGTATGGAAACTGCTCCGCTCACCCAACCTGCAAAGCAATTCCCGCTCTGAGCACACAGGGCTATCACGAGGGTTATCAAGTTCTTACCAGGAATAAACTCAGCAACATAATATTGAAATCAAACAAAAGTGTGCACCTTACAAAGCAAAACAAGCCCAGGACTTGGACAGAAGTATGAACTGACACTGGAAAACCAGCAACACTCCTGAAGAGCCACGACCAGCAAAGCCATCAGTTATGTCACAGGGTGCAGAACTCTGACATCACACACCCTCTAAGGACATTACTCACGTAGTGCTGCAAAACAAGCATTTTTACTAGTCAAATTATGAATCAACTTCAGCACCACTCAACACAGCGGAGGCCAAAAGACCCAGGAGAGTGGATACAGATAGACAAGTTGGGAATTGATAGAGAAAATACTGTGCCAGCATACAGGTGTTAATTTGAAAGGGCAAGGTTTTGCAGTGTATGAAAAACATACTTAGCAACAATATGCTGATGACAGGGTTGTGGGGTTTTTTCCTCCTCCAAGTGGATTTTAAACTGAAAAAAAATCCACAGTGAGAGAGCAAACATGACATGAGTATAGGGCTTGAGATCTCTAATGTACAAAAGCTTTAAGTGCCATGGAAGCATAGGCAGAGTAAGGGAAATACAGACAAAATAAGAGAAGAACAGACAAAAGCATTCCCTAGCACTTTTACATGGCTTTGACCAGTGTCCCAGTATTCACACACAGGAATATGGAATATTCAGAAGCACAGTATGTGGCAGCTTCACTATTTTCCTGCATGATGTACAAACCGCACCTTTGAACCCAGACTGAGTTTCCTAAGAGACCTATTTATCTGGGGTTTGTGCTAAGAAAAGGTGTATTTCAATGCCTCCTGATACAGCCATCCTTACACAGAACACCAAAGACACCCTAGTGCCACTACAAATCTCAATTTAATACTGGTTTTTACACTTAAAATAATAAAATGAAAGCACTGAATCAAAAATTATTATTACCTTGAGAAAGTTGCATCAAATGTATGTGCAAACTGCCTGGGATAACTGGCTCTGGAAGTTCTTGAAGAAAAAATCTAAGAAGGCTAATAGCTGAGGGTACATCTGCTTCTTTAACCAGGTCCACATCTTCTCCATTATCGTATCGTTGCCGAAGCCACTCCACTGTCTCAGCGTTCCCATTGACTTGAAAAAGTCCTTCTTGTTCCAGACCCCCTGCATTAGAAAGAATTTGCAGAAATAAACTTTTAGATCTAGTATGGACAAGTATATCAGAAAATACTGATAATCAGATATGCACGATTCACACCCTGAATGAAACACTTTCTGGACAACATTTTTGCAAGACTTCCAGCTGTCCTTTTCCCAGCAAGTATATCCTTATGCCCAGCTAACAATGTAATAACAAGGTAAATGTTAGTAGTACCTAGAACACACCACTTTGTATGAAGTACGCTACTGAGCTGATCGTATTAGTGTTAGCTAGAAAACAATGAAAATCAAACATAAGGAGGAAAGAAAGTGTGTATCACCAGAAAAAAAAAAACCACAACCCAAATCACATCTAAGGAAATATAAGTAACTTAAGAAAACAAATACTCTTCAAAAACCACAATCTATTCTGTAAAAATAACAGTTAAATATATTATTTCAAGTGCAGCAAGATAATACATACCATGTTCCTCAATATAGTCCACAACATGGCGGACTATGAATGGAACCTCATTGTCTGGTTGCCCTTCTTGCTGCAGCTCATCAAGTGGAATTCCAAATATTTTGTTAGCAAGAACAGAGTTGCAGTTACTCAAGGAAGGGGAGGAGCTCTTCCTCATATCTTTTTGCAGCCAAAAATCAAAGCTGTCTTTTCTGTCAAATAAGAGGAATTAAAAAGAAAAATCATACTTCAGTGTACACTGTTGAATGTCTTGATCTGTAACACAACGTTTTAATTACCTAATGCAAATACACTCCCATCTCTCAGTCAGTTCACTGGTTAAATGAAAAGTTCTGTAATGATTCCAAACACAGCTAACTAGATAAATTACTATTACTGAGGTGTTCTGTTCAATCCTCAGAGGACCAAGAACAACATATATAGTAACAAAGGGAATTCAGAAAATTCTAGTTACAACATTCTTGCTTAAGTTCTAAGGTACTTTGGAAGAGCTAGATTAGCCAGTACATTTTCTGACAGTATTTCTTAGTCAGGCTTTGAAAATCCAACACAAAAACCTCTTGAGAGGAAATGAAACTAGTGGATCATACCAAACCAAAACCCCAAGTTTTAATAACATGAAATGATTAAGTATTTTGTGACACACAACTGCACTGCAATCAACTTCTAATATTTTTGGCATTTTCTATCTATACAATAAAGCTTTCAACACCTGCATCAAATTAAAAATTTTACTGAACATAAAACTCCCAGAAACCAGTTTCTAGACGCTCAGTGATACCGTTCTTCCTATCATGCAGAAGCTCAAGCTTTACTTGCAAGTCTTCACTTGATAAAGGATCAAGATAAATAACAAAGGTATTACCAAAGACAGTGTAAGTCACTCAGTTAAAATGTTGTCCTGTCAAAACCAAAATGTTTCTTCTAGCAAAGAACAAACTGTCTTTTCAAAATAACCAATAATAAAAAATAAAATACACTTGCTTAAACACAATCACTTTCACAGAGGATGGCACATGGAACATGAAGTACATGCTGTTAGTCAAAGCACTGCAACCAAACTTAATTCTCTGTTTACTGATGGATTGATAAATTCTAATAGATTAGACAAACTGAAATCCATACTTCCCTTTTTTTTTAATAGCCCAAGTAAAGTAGTTTACGAAACCTACCTCAGAGTACTTAAACAGCCGAGTTTGAAAAACGTTTTCTGCGCCAGCTGCCCTCACTGACCAAGCATTCTTTTGTCATTTATGGTTGTTTAAGATTATGGCAAAAGATCAGCCTGTAGTTCCTCATTGAAGAATAGCAGAACCCGATCAGTACTTCAGCAGTTAATCTGAAAATAAGGAAAATATTATTAGACCATGAAGTTTTCAACAGTTTTAAACCCAGTCACAAGTCTAAACATCCCATTTAAGGAATTCTCCTTGTCAAATCATCGGTTTCTTGTTCTGAACAAGAAAGCATAAAGACCACATAAGCATGGCTCATGGGAGAGCACACAAAAAAGCAAATCCCCTTTTTGGCTTAGGAGCTAACCAAACTTAAAGCAAAAGTTAGCATGGGACAGCTAAGCCTTAACAATTACGAAATAGTTTTCAGACTCATTCACTGTTCTTCCAAAGAATCATTAAGGGCTACATAGGTTAGACGGAAGTGGTTTATGGCACCTAGCATACTTAATGGCTATAAAAATTTTACAAGGATCTCAGGCACTGGTTTAACACACCATCTTTCAATGGCACGACCAAACACAAAGTCTTAACCAAGGAACATAGAGCCAACAGAGGTACAGATTATCTTTTCTAGAAGAGTTCATTACCTGTCCTAACTGCCAGTTCAAAGTCCAAGCAATCATCAGATCTGGGTACATGAAACAACTTCCCCCAAACCCCATTCCCTAGAACCACCCACATTTTTGCCACCTTTTAGAATCCCGATTATCTGGACATTTTTCATGTTCTCAGCTCTCAAAACAGCTATGAACCACAGCTTTTCTGTGGTACTAAAAATTAAAACTGCAGCTTCATGACACAGCTGTGTCATGTCCAGATACAGAGGGTCATCTCAGTCTCTTGCTCTCGCCCATTACCTGTTCTAATTAAACTCAAGCAACTGTGACTGGGCAAAACTAGCTTGCGACATACACATATGCACACAAACACAACATACATCACCAAAACTAGGCAATAAAAAGGCTTTCCCTGGCTTTAAGTATATGTACCAAACCCTTCTGTCATGATTTGAGACTGATAGGAGAATGCAGCTGATGGACTTGAGAAAAGTCCCTTCCCTCTCTTCGTTCCCCCACCCTGGCTCTTGCTTCTTTCCGCATCAGAACAAATCACCTTCACTTTCAAAGTCCTGACAATCTGCTGCTCTCATTTCAGCACCAAAATGCCAGTCCATTCATCAGCTTCCAGCACCAGCAATCCAGAGACCTTCCAATAGTTTGAACAAGTAACACTTCTGTACTCCCAATCCTCCCCAAACTGCGCCCACGTGTTAAGAGAGCCAGCCATGAGCTCTACACAAGACTGCTACATCCTCCTCAATTTTCTTGCATTGAGGCCTAGAGGAAAAAATACTTCAGGCTTAAAAGTGTTTAAATCTTTGCCTATTGATGTAAGTAATACTGACCAATATTCTTTTCTGCTCTTTGTCATCTGTTT
Source organism: Butorides virescens (assembly GCA_017310255.1). NCBI lineage: Eukaryota > Metazoa > Chordata > Aves > Pelecaniformes > Ardeidae > Butorides > Butorides virescens. The sequence continues at coordinate 92,165 of JADKXX010005114.1, forward strand.
CTATTGCCTTGTATTACACACAGGTTGTAAATCTGTTACATGTCTCGCACAAGCGGATCCTGGTCCGAGATCAGGACTCCAGGTGAGCTGACAACAGAAAAATGACGGCTTATATTCCAGTCAGCAGGGTTTGGTTTTGTTTTTTTTTTTTTTACCCAATCATGTTCAAATCTGTCATTGTATATTCTTGGTTACTAAAAGATCCTGACAGATTTCAACAGAGAAGCAGTCACAATTCATGACTCTCCTATAATTTATGAAGACACCATCCCGCCATTTTTCTTACTGCTTTGGTATATTAAGTGATAGCCAACATAACCTTTGCATGCAAGTAGATTTCAATCAAACCCAATATATCATGCAATTTTTAAAGTATGAAAATGCACAGAGCCTATTTTCTCAAGTTCTACCAAAGTCAACCCATCCACAATGAACCAGACAGGCTCACGGTAGCCAGCTGTGGGGTTAATGGCAGCTGGGAAAAAATCTTTGATGGATCTGCCACAATGCTCCAGGCTGCCTTGCTAAAACAAACAAACAAACCTTCAAAACAAACATCACCTAATAAAAAGAGCAAATTAGAAACAACCACTTCTTTATAATTCAGCGCCAAATGAACAAATCTTGAGGTCCAGTTTTCTTAGCAAAGATAGCTCTGTGCTGGCACAAAAGCACAGCCACTTTTCCCAGGCACTGCGGACAAACAGCCCACCTGAACATTCAGTTCATTTAGGAGACATGAAAAAAAGAAGACAGACAGATTTCTATTTTAACTAGCTTGGCAATGTAACGAAGTTGAAACAGCCTGGTTGTCTCATTGTTAGAGCAAAACCGGATTTACGACCCAAGCTTATACTTTAAACACAGTTTTATATGGCTTATCATCACCTAGGAGAATTAGTGAAAGCCTGATTTCCACTTTCTCAGATACACACATCCTTATATGCACACCTCAATATAGCATTATATGCACCAATTTCTTTTCAGAGCACTTAAGTCTCTTGCTTTGTAGTACAGGCTTTGGTGTAATCTTTACAGGCTGTGATACAACACATCTGATAGTTACCAAGTGCAGAAAAAGCGAGAAACTTTAAAAAAGTTATCTGTCTTCCAGCGAGTTTTATTTCCTGTTATTTCTGACATTGTAAAGCTGAAGGATAGGCTCAGAAGCTGTTAATAATTAAATATTATAGCTCCACTTTTTATACTGATCAACGGCTTTTTCACTTGCCCTCCCTTGGCTCGGGATGTACACCGCTTCAGTGCAGACGCCTATGAGGACTAGGACAGGCCTTACAACCTGCAGAATTATTTCTAGAGTCTGTTACAAATACAAAGCAATCCTGTGCGCTTTGGGGGTTCTTTTTGCCACAACCAAACATCTCAGAAAACAGGAGCTGATCCGTTCAGTCAAGTGTTCCTACTTTTGTCCCTATTATCCTAAACCTTTCGAACACGTGCTTCCCCCTCCCAGTCCCCCAACCTACATCTTCACAAGTCCGATGAAGAGAAACACAATAATGAAAAAACCAACCCCAAACCCAACGCGCTTGTGCTTTCATTATAAATATTCTGCCTGCATCTTTCTCGACCTACTTTCCCCCTGGTTACTACAAACATCCCCTAAGCTACAATAATGTTCTACAAAACTTAATTACAGAAAACTAAAAATACACCTTACCGTGACCACATATTATACCACAATTTTACACCACGAAAAAACCCCATACCATGACCTATGCAACATCTTGAGCCCAAGCATCTTAAATGAGGGTAAAACACCAAGTTTCATTCTCTACTGGGTATTTCAGTGCTCTCATCTGTTGTTTTAAAGAAGAAAAAAAAACCAACAACCCACACCAAAAAAACCCCACTGTTTCTTGGGTATTTTTGTTTTGGGGTTTTTTTGGTAAATAAGGCAAGTACTTCACAGAGTCCACTGGGAACACAGCACCACAAGTTTCATTTTGCCATCATAACAGCATTCCCTTTATCTTGGCAACTAAAGAAGTATTCACACCCACGTATGAAACGCCACTAAAGAAAACACAGAATACATGGCTAACTGTTAATAGCCGAGGAATACATATGAAAGTTCAGACTTCAATTTAGTTCAGCTTTTACATTACTGGCTGAACTGCAAATATATGGGTGTCATTTTAAATTAAAGTCCTCGGGGCTCTTTCCTTAAAACAAAGGAATGAAACAACAAGAAATAAAAATAAAATAAACGGGAAAGGCTACAAACTGAAACCATTCCATAGGAATGAAAACATTAATTCTGCGTGTAGAATTTCTGCCACAAGTCTCAACTATTTAAGCAATTCTTGTATTTGCTTGTTTTATCTAGCAAGAAATTCATATCGTCTGTGAAGCCAAAACCGAAGCAAACAGTGACTGCCGTTCTGCTCTATTTTTAACATATTATTTTGTGGAATTAACAGACATCATCAGTGGTTTTTTTGTAACATATGAAAAGTAACAACTAAATGCAAGATTTTTAGATAGGGGAAAACAAAAAGTGTTATAAGGCAACAAAACCAAACCACTTGTCCCTACTTCTCGGGAAATAACAGCTCAAGTTTAGAGCCCGGCTTTTTCAGCCCGCGGCGCTGCCATCCGCGGGCCGCCCACGTGCCTGCACGCGGGGTCCTACCGCAACCTGCCCCACCGAGGGCATCCACGCTCCTTTGCTGCAATACAAGGAGGCTGGTTTACAAATACAATTCCACAAAAACATTAAGGTGTCTCAAAAAAATTAGTTTTTCATTTATTACCCCATATTCAATAAATACAAAGAATGGATTATGTTTCTGACATGACTTACTTATAACTCGACAAAATCTGTGATGTCCCTCTAGATGCATATAGCAAAGATACTTTTAAATCCAAATAAAGAATTTATTTTTTTAGCTAAGTTTGACATATTCAAAGTTATAACAGATTTTAAGAATTGCAAAACGATGGCCTAAACATACAAGACAGATTCCAGCTTGGAATTACAGAAACTTTCCTCCCCGTGCCGAGCCAGCTGTGAGCACGAGCAAGGCTTGCCCAGGACACCTCCGTGTACCCGCGCGCTGTAGAACGTGTAAACCCCTTTGGCAACTGCTGTACCACGCACTTTCCGTTATGGTTTTTTAAAAAAAAATGGCAACCAGCACTCTTCTCTGCTCTTAAGTTTTATCGAGATAAAAGGCTAACATTTTTTTTTTTATGTAACATGACCGTAAGAACTGACACTAACTGATGACTTCTATGCCATTTGTTTACTCAAAGTACTGTTAGCATTCCCAATGGATGAAGTGCTTTTGGGCAGAAGAGCCCTTGCTCATCTCATTTTCAGCTTTTGTTCAGCTAACAAGTAAACAGAGGATTTTGCTCATTTGAGTTAATCCAGTCAAAATTGAAAAGATGGCCGGATTGGGGCAGGGGACACAGCTTCAAGGAAAATAAAAAAACCCCAAACCCGAGAAGAACCCCACCCCAAGCTTTAAGCAAACAAGCAGAACACTACACAAGCTCAGGACCCAGGAAAGCACAAGCGATGCTTGCCTCAAAAGCACAGTTAAAAGCATGCAGAGCTGTGCAAGTGCTTGAATATGAAGAGACACAGAACATCCTCCATGTAAAAATAATACATTTTAAAGCTACATGTAAGGACTCATTAATACATTTGAGCAGTCAAAACAAAAATCATTTAAAGAAAAGAAGTTTTAAAACCAGCTACTGAAAAGCATTTTAGTCAAAAGTCTGGATTGGGCTCAGTTATTATTTTAAATGTAACAAGTTGGTCTTCTTAAGAATACATTCCCCATCCCCACAAAGGCATAAGGTTTTAAAATAAATAACTAGAGAATTTAGCTTGCAGTGTTGATATAAACCATGTCAGAATAAATGTCTGTTCAAGCAGATGCGACTTCCCCCGTTTCTCAGAACGTTATTAACTCTTGGCTGACACGTTTGCTTTCTGCTGAAGTGGGGATCGGAAGGAGACGAGCTTGCTGCAGCGTGGCCCACAGTCGCAGGAGGCAGCCGAAGCAGCTCCCGGATTAACCAGCTCACTACTAGCACATATGTGCCTTCACACGTGTACCCACACACAGCCTCAACTAAATTAGCTGAAATTCGCCATCATCTGCCACGAGCACTTCTGAGATCGCCTCGGAAAACGCTCAACTGACAAAATGCTGGTTATACTACAAGGCAAAATGAAGCACAAAAAATACAACATCAGAGTTAGCAGAATGCAACTGAATGCAATTTTTGTTTCCTGGAAATGCAGTAGCGAGCCTTCTAATTTACAAATTAGAACAACTCAAATCAAGCCTTTGTGTCCTTACCACGAAAGAAAGCAACAAAACAACTCATGAAAGCTCCCTGGAAAAGATATTACTAAAATTAATAGAATTCTGGATTTTATTTTTAAAATTTGTAAGCCAAAAAAACATAGTACTGAATAGTATTTATTTGCCAGTCATTAAAGTTTAGTCTAGAATTTAGCTGACAGAACCCAATTACACTTTCTCTGAAAGAGCCACCATCAAATGCAGATCTTCATGCAAGGCATATCCAGTGTCCAGAAAAGCAGACAGGCTTCAGATAGACTAAATGCAGAATTTAGGGAAAAAAGCCCTACAAAACTTCAAATTTTAAACAGCAAATTGTTTAGCAACTGTATTGCAATAATATTAGTAAAGCCTCAAATATAGCAACTGATTCAAGCAACATTCCAAAAAAATCTTACGTTTTTAAAAGAGCAAGCTGAGAGATGACCGAAATCCGTTAGCTGATTTCCAATATGCAAAGATAACATTTTATATTCACTTACTAGATAAAATCCAAAGGCTTTTTAACAGCATTACAGCAACTCATAATCCTTCTACAACTCTATTGTAGCAAGAGGAATTAAACAAAACCATCAGCGATACCAGAAGTAGCTGCTTGCTCGCTGCTTCACACCCACCACCGAGCCCTGCCAGATTTGCTCTCGGCTGCGGCTGCCAGTGCACATGTGCAGAATCATAAAGAAACTTCCTGCTCACGCAGATCCCATCACATTCTTAACAACAGTAGTTAATAAATAAAAAGGCTTTTGTATCTTGTATAACAGCTAATTATATTCACCCTGCTTGCCTCCCCCCGAAGCGAAGCTGTACTCCACCAACCCCACGCGTGCCACTGCCGCTGCATCAGCCGACACCGCGGTCGAGCACAAGGGCACGGCAGGGCACGGTCCCGACAGCAAGAAATCACCACTAAAAAACTCTGCAACTCGAGGGGTTCGCGTTATAAAACCACAGCAGTTTAACAATTGTCGCTGCTATTAAGACAGACTTTGGAACAGCAGTCAAGCTACCTCAGAGACACCAAAAAAGCAAACTATAAATATATAATGCACTTAATTTATTATACATAAGTTATCCTATTACATACGTTTATCACCAGCTTGTTTCTCCCCCTCCCAAGCAGGGAGGCAGAAACACACGGGAACTCACCCCATCACAAAATGCAGCACACAGCCCACTCGCTATAGGAACACTGCCTCGGTCATAGCCATGCCCACGTGCCACCAAAATAAAGGACAGCCTCAGCATCCCCGCCGAGGGAGTACGGCATGTCAATGAAGAGTTCAGTTCTGTAGCAATGACTCTTTGAATTGCAGGGGAAGGGAAAAAAAAAAAAAAAAAGGACTGCTAATGAGGTCTCCTCCACAATCGATTTTTGTCACAACTTGATCATGACCAAATTGGAAGATACCACCAGAAATCACAAGGTTTGACGCTACACTGCAGACTAAAATCAAGTAATCTGATTACTTTAACAGAGTGATAAGACAACAAAAGATTTAACGAAATGTGAAGTTCGGCAAAAAGTGGAAAAATCCCCTTTCAAATATACAGGCTTAAAGAAGGAGTACAAAGGAAGAAAGAACCACATTCATGAGACTCCAGCTCTCATCGTTTCAACTTTATCCAGGTATTATTACGCTACCCAGCTGAGCACAGATTTTAGTCCTGAGCCGCTGCCGGGAACGCTGCACCGAGGAGCTGCAGGAAGAGCGCGAGCAGCAGGGCTGGAACGCAGGGATCAGTTCAGGGTTCCCACCCCATGCTCTGTCGGGACCGAGCAGCTGCCCCACCCCAACGTCCTCACAAATGTCCAGAAGAAAATAAACAGTTTAAACCTCTCGATATAAAAAAGCCTCTGCAAGCACTGTCTTTGTCACAAACTCTTGGAACACAAACATAATGGAGCATCTTTATTTTAAGCTCAAGTTTGTCACATTTTTCTTCTTTTAAGACAAATACACAGGATACAATTTCACACATTCACAGGTGAGAAACCGTAAGAGCAGAACTGTGTGTTACTATTATAACACAACTATTCGTTTCATGGTTTGCAGAATATGGTCCTAGTGCAGCTGCAAAGTCTTAACCCATTTCTAGTACTGAATGACCCCACCCCTATGTTGCAAACATAACAGGTTTTCAGCACCATCATCACCTTCTAAACTGTTTTTTAAGACTTCAAAACAAATCAGCTCTACAAAAAAGCAAAGCCTGACAGGAGATGCAGTAACAAAGACATTACCTTTGGGGCTGTAAGAATACACAGAATTCACCTGGATTGACTGAACCTTCACAAATCCCAACAGTTGCCTATGAAGCCAGTACAAAACTACAGAGCCAAATCTGAATTTCCCAAATCCTTGAGACAACTAGTCATTATTCTCAAACCACGTTTTTGCATGTAAAATTTGTAACTTACAGAAATAACAGTCAGCAAGAGCCTCAAAAATGAATTGCCCAATTTCAGGAACTTCCCAGAGAGTAAAGCAAAATTCCTGTATTCTCTGCCTGAATACATTTTTGATACGAGACATGCAGCCTCTCTGCTGAACAACTGATGTATCGGTCACCTTAAAAACGGCATGACAAGTAACAAACCTCCCCCCCTCAGAGCCCTTCATAGAGGATTTAATATTCCTTCAATTCCATACCTCCTCCTCAGATGTTGTGGATAAAGTGGGGTTTTTTTGGTTCTTAAGTAACAGTCCTAACACCTGAAATGATTAATAAATACATAACTTTTTTTTCTCATCTTGCAGACCCAGTTAAAAGGTTTATCATCTTTCATCCTCACAAATGCAAATACTGAATTGCCCTGCGAGATGTCAATTTGCGCTCATCCCAATGGCTACTAGGATTTTTGGTTTGTGTGCTAACATGGCAGCAAAAAAATAAGCTGGTGTTAGAGAATTTAAGGACAACTTGAAGGCATTCTCTTACCGACATCACTTCCTCTTCCTTAGAGCTGCAGCTTCTTTGGGATGGGGGGGAGGGGGTGTAACCAGAACAGCAATCAAAAAAAAAAATCCAAACTAAAAAAAAAAATCAGCTGAGACTTGGCAGGTTTTACTCATTTTCTAATGAGCCCTAGAAAAGGGCATCACTGCTGAGCTATAAACATCTGACCGGTGATCAAAAGGTTGAGTATTTGAAAAGGAAAAAAAACCCACAAAAAGCCTGCACACCCAGAAAGCAGGGGGTTTCACAAAGCTTCACCAGTGTCTGTTCCAAATGCATGGAATATTTCTTCTGCCTCACCTGCCTTTGCAAACATGCTGTTGTGTACATTAGAAAGAAAAGCGTCACTGCTTGCACAGGTTTTGTATCATGAGCCACACGTGACAAATGTTAAATTAAGTCTTTCAATGAGCTGTTGGAAAGTTCTCCAAGGTTACAAGCAGAGCATACAGCAAGAGCCCAAGCTGGGTAAGACTGAGCGGATAAAAACTATAATTTGCCAAACTCGGATGTTTTGACACGTTGTCCATGTCAAAATTTGCAAGCATTAGGAATGATCAGCAGCTCCTCCCTCCTAGTCAACTTCTTGAAGTGTAACCACGAAACACTCCACTTGATTTTCTAAAATAATACTGTGCATTTCTAGTTTGATGCTTTCAAATCACTGAGATTTGATTCATTACTGTAATGTTGTCAAGACAAGGAAAGGAACCCTACAGTGCTAGACAACACACAAAATACAAAGCAGATAAAAAGAGATTCTAAATACCTTCAAATCTATGCAACAAAGAACACATAAAGCAATTCACTAGTAATGAGCAGTAAAAAGAAAAAAAGAAAACAGACTAACGAGACAGCTGAATTTGTTTTAATATAGGCCAACAAACTAGCTTTTTTTTTTTTTATGCTGGCAGATTAAACTGCACAGAACACAGAAAAAATTCAAACCTAAACACTAATTCAGTTCAACAATTTATTCTAAAGTCACCTACTAACTACTTCACCCCTGAGGACACTCAGGAATAGAGCCTGGAAAAAATAAACAACTGTGTAGGTTTTGATATATTCAGTTTCTTGTTCTTAAACAGGCAGGAGCAATTGGCTGGTATTTACTTCCTTCATCTGTTACCTTCTTCCCCCCCTCGAGCCTGGCAGCAGTAACAAATTCTGTAAAAATTTAAAAACGCAGCCAGACCAAGGAACTGGAGAGCAAGAGAGTTGTGTATCGAAAGTTCAAGTTGCAGCGTTTGGTTGCGGTTTTGTTGTTGGGCTTTTTTTGTTTCCAAAGCTGGAAGAAGTACCCTAACGCTGGAACACCTCCTGTTAGAGCAACTTTTTGGCAGCAAAAAGCATTTACGCTCGAACGGGTGAATCCCCACGGCGCTCCCAGGAACAATGGAAGCCCCCACCGCCAGAGCCCTCCGAGGATGCGCTGGGCGCCGGCTGGAGCCCCAGGTCGGTCAGCGAGCGTCCTGAACGCCAGCTTCGCGCTCCCGGCAGGTTTAGGGACTGCCCCCCTCCAAGCCCTGGAGGCAGCTCCGCCGGTCGGCAGCCGCCAGGCCAGCGCTGCCAGCGCCCCAGGCCCCACCGCAGGGGGGTGAGGCCGGCCCGCCGCGGGAGGAGGGGCCGGGCCGGGCGGGCAGAGCGGCGCAGCCCCCGCGGGCTGCCCGGGAGGCCCTGCCCGCGCCAGCGCACCCCGGGGAAGGAGCGCGCCGCTTGACAGCTCCCCCCGGGAGGCTCCAGCCGCTCCTGCGCCGCGCGGCGCCGGCTCCGCCGCCCGGACGAGGAAGCTCCCGCGCCCCGCCGCGGCGCCACCCCCCCAAGGTTCCCGAAGGCTGGCGCGACCCCCCTCCCCCCCCGGCCCGCTCGCCGCCCCCGCAGGCGGGAGCCCGGGCCGGGCCGCGGCCGCCGCCCCCGCGGCTGAGGGGCGAGCCCCCCGCCCCGCGCATGCGCCCGCAGCCCCTCACCGTTGCCGGGTGACTCGCCCTCCCCGCCGGCCGCAGCACCAGCAGCAGGTTCCTCCGCCTCTTCCTACCCCGGGGGCCGGCGCGGGCCTCTCCTCGCCGCTCCGCTCGCCCCGCAGGCCTCCTCGGCCGCCTCCGCCTCCTCCTCCTCCCTCGGCCTCGGCCGCCGCGCTGCCCGCCCGGGCGCCGTCCGTCCCCAGAGCCGCTCCGCCGCTCGAGCGCGCCTCGGCGAGCGGGGGGTCCCCAACGGTAGCGGCGGCAACTGGCGGAAGTGACGCGCTGACTGACAGGTGCAGCGCGCGCCCCCTCCCTCGGGGTCACGTGCTGCGGGGCGGGGAGGGGGCGCGGGTGGCGCGGCGGGGCGGGGCGGCGCTGAGGGGAGCGCGGGGCGGCAGCGGCCGGCGGACCCCCGGAGCCCGGACCCCCGGCGGGGGGAGCCGCCCCAGCGGAGGGGCTGGCGCCCGGCGGCGGCTTGGCGGGGCCGCCGTCCGTTATGGCCCCGGGCTGCCGCCGCGCCGCGCCCCGGAACGTGGAGCGATGGCCCCGGGCTGGGCCTTCGGGTGGCCCTGCGGTGTCGCGGCCCTCCCCTGCCCCGGCCCCCGCGGGCTGAGGGGAGCCCAGAGCGGGGCCGCGGCCGTCGGTGTCACCGTGCAGGCTCCCGCGCCACCACTTGGCGTTCTCGCAACCATATTAAACTGTTTCCTGTAAATTCTCTGAATTAGAGCGTCGAGAGCCATCGCTCCCAAACACTTCCCAAGCGCGAGCGCGCCAGAAGTGTCGGCGTGCCCTTTGACAAAGAGCTAATGCATTCCGAAATACAAAACTTCGCACCCTTAAACGGAGCTGGCGGCGGCGAGGGGACGCGAGCTGCCAGCAGAAGCGCTGGGAGCCTGGCACTCGGCGGGTCCCACATGCCACCCTGAAACGGCAACAGCTTCTTCCGTGGTGCGGTGCCAGCAGCCATCGGTGGTGGGTTTAATACGGCGTTTAAGGAAATTTGGATTTAAGTAGTAAAGATCCTCTTGAGCAAAGCTTTTCTCCCTGTGAAAAACTGACAAAGAACGTACGAAAGGAAACAAACTATAGAAAGTAGGATGGGATTAACTGAAACTCCCTGTATTGCCATAGCCGGGAGGGGTTTGTTTCAGGTTTTCCAACATGGATTCTAAATTTTATCTAGAGATGCGTTTATATGACTCGTTAAGAGGTTATACCTTTAGACTCCCAAGAATGAAGAGTCACGTTCCCACAGTAAATTAACCTGGTCTTGATCAGATCTCAAACTGTATTTTCCTGCTAGAAGGTCTGGTATCGTTAGGCTGTGCCGTACAAAAGCAATGAAAGGCGTAGGGTTGGGGGAGGCGACCTCTCCGGAGCTCTGTATCTGCTGTCGGTCTGCTTCCACGGCGGATTTCTCCACTTGAACAGCTAATAAAATTTCCTCGCATCAGGATGAGGTTTCCAAATTTGTATTTTGTATACATAGCTGTGTTCTTTCTGATTCATTTAGCCTCATCAACAAAATAAAGATACTGAATCAGAACAAGCTGGCAATTTTGTTGATGAAACATGGGAGAGAGCGGACTCCAGCTGGCTCTTCAGCAGAGATGTTGGACAGTTGACAGGAGTAAAACTGCGAGAAACCTGACGCAGAAAGCAGACGCGGCGCGAGGAGGCAGACGGCAGCGGCAGGCAGGTAGGCAGGCGCTGCGCAGCACCTGGTCGCTGGTTCCCAGTCCAAGACCATGTCTTCCCTCCTCTGAACTGGCTCCCAGTACGCCATTCCGTGCCAGCTTATCCTGCCTCCTTTCGAATGCTTCCAATGTTCCTCGCGGGGGGCAGACATATGCAGTCCCAGGCTGCCATTTTAGTCTTTTCTGCTCACTTTGTGTTCTCGCTGCCTGTTTCTGAAAGGTTGAGGAGAACCTGGGAGTCCCGGTGCTTTACCCACTTTCTCAAAGGTAGTAAACATAGAGGGAAGGGAGGCAACAACTTAACAAGCAGCTGCATGGTTACACCCCCAAAATACAGCTATCGGAGGTGTCTGCCTCTCAGATCGCTGCTAAAAATTACAGGGGAGCAATGTGGTAGCTGTCCCCATCCGTCTCCCACTATCTCAGGGCACAGCTCAAACTTTACGGTAGCATTTTGTAATTCTCCTGCTCAGGCAGTGTGCAGACTGCCGCATAGCTCGGGCCCCCAGCCCAGTTTAAGCAGTCTAGACGAGACAGTGTGGAGCTCGCGTGGGCTCATCTGCCCCCTCCGAACCCGCGAGCACGTGCAGAGCAGCCCCAGCACGAGCAGGGGTTGTGCAGGTGTGTGGCTGAGTCCCACCACCAGACGCAGGACTGTCACCCACATGTCGGGACATATGACAATGCACTGCCTTGCAAGGAGTTGGTGACAAGACCGCAGCGTGGGGCTGCTCACGAGAAGAAGGGCCTGTTCCCCGGCTGCTGCACAGCTCCAGGAGCTTGGCAGATGCCTCTGGTCAGCATCTGGCTCCTACGACCGAAGAGCCAGAGTGCCGTGGCACCCCTGCCTCGTTGGTAAATCCACGTCCAGGGCCACACCATGAAGGGTGAGCCATTTCTGTAGCTCAGTGTGTTATCTTACAAGCCCAGCTAAGCTGCTCAGACTAAAAGTTTTGCAGAGATTCAGCTGCTAGGTGCTCACAAAGTCACTCAATAGACCCGAAAGGATTACTAGGATAAATTCTTTGTTTTCAGGAAGAGCTATTCATGAGCACAAGTCATTATTACCAGTATATGTCGCAAAAGAACTGGAGCCATATTTCCTTCATGCCTCCCCAATGTCAGTCCTGACCTAGTATGACTTTAGAATAAATACTCTCTGTACACTTCAGTTTCCAATTAAGTCTAGTTCCAGCGACAGCCCTGCATTACTCCTCATCAGAAATTGAAGCAAACGAAAGAAAAACAGCCCGATCCCAGCTGTGCTCGCTGTTGTACAAGGCTTCATACAAACTGAGCTAGAATACTCCAGAACTTAAATCAATTTTGCAATGCCGTCGAGTCCTTTGAAGGCTGATAGCCTGCCGTGCAATTCTCTACCTTCATACTGGGTCGTTATCTTACTGGAGGGAAATGGAAATCTAATGCACAGCAAAGCTAGACACTGCCTGCTGTAGTATTATGTGATGCCGACGGTTTTTACTTGGGGGGGAGGTGGAGGGGAATTATCCGTGTGTCAGCAAAGTATTTGCTTTTGGTTTTAATTGTCCAACTACAAACAAATTGCTTGATATACTCCCCTGGACTTGGAAGTGCTCAGTTTTTGTCGTAAGTGGATCCCATTGACATCTTGCAAAAATATTGACAAGTGTGAGTCCTTTCAACACCAAACAGGAATTAGCAAACAGTAACACTTTCCAGCTGGTTGCTCTGAAAAATGTTTTCCTTTCCTGCATATCTCATCCAGAAACAGAGACACGTCCCCAGACGGAATCTTTACTTTGTTCCTCTTTTCCAGCATTATAAAATTTTCTAACAAACATTTTGTTTCAGGATGCCCAGCACAAGGCACTCAGCCATGTTGGACATCCGTAACTCTCCGGGGAGAGGCTCTTGAATCAGCAAGTATCCAGTTCTTCTGACTCACGGTGTCCAAAAGGGCGCCGAAGAATCAAAGTCCGTTTTTAAAGCTCTGTATTAACAAATGAAGCTTCACAACACTCAGGCAAACAGGTGAAAGAATGTACTTTATGGAAACAGAAACTCCAGCGTAGAGAAAACCATTCATCTTCTCAAAGACTGTCTGCCGTTACTAGACACATATGTAAGGATTTTTTTAAACTGAATCTAATATCAAAGGCACATGTTCTATGTAAATGTCAGACATTTTTACTTGTTTTTCTACCAGAGTTCTGTGATTAAAATAAACATTCACAGCATAAGATTTTTTTTCCTGCCTTTGAATACTTTTTGGATCTTAATCTTGGTTTTGGAAGATCCATCTTTAAAGTAGAGATCTAGGAATATGGAGCAAATGTGGCTTTTAAGGCATGTTCACATTTTAATTGCATGGTTGCAGTCTTAACAGGAGATAATTCTTCCCTTCTTGAAATTCAAGACATTGAAAGGTTAATTCAATCTTCTCAGTTCCATTTCCTTCCTTCTGTTCCCCTTCCCACACTCCCCCCCCCATCTGTAGACAGCTGAGATATTTGAATTTTGTGCAAGCTAGTATGCATCCAAAGGGAAAAATCAGTCAATGTATGCATCAGACAAGTGAAATTACAATACTGCACACTTTCATTTTTCACTTCCTATTTGCTTCGCTCTGCATTCACCAGTTTGGGCTGCAGACAGACATGAACTCATGCACTAAAGCTATTTCCACTGAAAAGTTAACTTGAATTAAACTTGAACATCCCATCCCTTTTGAATTGCCATTCTTTGCACTCACAAGGATCTGTGCTCGAGCCGCCGTGGTGCTTTCACCTGGAGCTGGGGCAAGGCCGCAGTGGAAGCCAGCACACTTTGTCTGCTGCCAACACAATCACTCTCTGCTTCTCCCATGTTATTCCATGGTGTGGTCACTCACACTCAAAGCACACTAACTCCCGAGGAGCCTGCTCGAGTCTACAGAGCCCCGGTTAACCCCCTTACAAAGACACAGCCTTAATAAGACTCCAGCTGATTTCTGCACTCTACATATACTTGTGAGAAAAAAGCCATAAAAGTCAGTCATTGAAAACGCTCTAGTTTGGTCAGGGTGGGAAGAGAGAGGTGTTCACTTCAGATGCCGCGGGAGGAAAATAGTCTCTCTTTTTTTTTTGACATTTTAGAGAAGAAAACCAACATTTAACATAATATACTTCCAGCTTTCATTTGAACAGGGAGAAGTTAACAAACGTTGAACTTAGTGATGACCACTTTCTTGCATAACTGATGACCTTGTACACAGTGTGCAATCTCTATGTGTTTGGCTTACTCTGCATAACAAGCTTAAAAAATTGGAAAATGATTTTTGGAAAAGATGATGCATGATCCCTTCAAGTAGAAATACAGGTTTTTATTCTGGGAATTGCTCTCATAGAGATCAGCTAGGAAAGCTACTTGGCTGCCTTGTCTCTTCCCCTGCTTCAGCAGCCTGACTTCCTCAAGCAGCTGAAAAACTTCAGGGTTTATCTTCTTTTCCCCAAAACATAAAACATACTCCAGCTGCCAGGAGGACCCGGGCTATTGGGAGTGGGATGATTTGGCAACACAGAGAGAGGCGCTGGGTAGGCACCCATCAAACCTACATCCATAGCTCTGTGTCCCAAAAGTCAAGGATACCACGCCTCCATATCTACCCCAGCACAGCGTGGATTACAAGGGCAGACCCAGCTATTGTCCTTTATCCTCTGGACAAGAAGAAAATCTGAAGTTAATATCGAGTTAGTAGATCTCTGGGTTTTATTACCTTATCTTTGATTATCTTGGATTATGTTGGTTATCTATTTGCTGCACACGGAGTGCCACGATTTAATCTTCATCAGGAATGGTGATTTTCCTTTTGTTTAAAGCAAAGAGAGTGAGAAATCCACCAGTGGATTGTTTGATTCCAGAGGAGCCAGCTGCACCAAGAAGAGCCACGTTTCAGCACACTCCCAACGCTCCCAAGACCTCTCTGTCTTACCCTTGCCCCAAGAGCTGCTGCCTGCAAGAGAGCAAGAGATGCTTCCGTCCAGCGACGGAAAGGAGAGAGAGAAAACAAAGGCTGATAGTAAAGACTGGAAGTCATGCTAAACCAGTGTTTCTAGACCAGTGTTCATCACAACTGTCATGTGCTCTGTAGCACATCAAGTAATGTGACTAATACATCACATGCTTCTTTCCCCACCCCATCTTTGGGAGAGAAGCATGTGCATGGACATTTTGTATTAATTTTTTTTTCCTTTCATAATGCACATATGTGTCACCGCATTTTGCTAGAAAAGGCCAGGCCAAAGCCAAGTACTTTATGCTGGAAGACACATTTTTGGGTCAGTTCTTGAGAAAGTTCTGTTGCAAGAATCTCCATCTGGTTAAACCTCTAAAAATTCACCCCCATACCAAGTTTTGTAAGACCAAAAAAGAGAGGGAGAGGAAACTTCCACTCTTACTGGCTTATGTTTTCTCCTTTGGCTCTTTGCTGCAATGGGACTCCCCGTATAGACTATCTAAACTCCAGAGCTATTTGGAACACATGGGGTTGGAAAAAAAATGGCCCAAGCAGAAGGGCTGTACACAGCTAGCCTCGCCTCGCCTCGCCTCGCCTCGCCTCTCCTCTCCTCTCCTCTCCTCTCCTCTCCTCTCCTCTCCTCTCC
>JADKXX010005115.1:0-22281 GCA_017310255.1 Butorides virescens
TCTCCTCTCCTCTCCTCTCCTCTCCTCTCCTCTCCTCTCCTCTCCTCCTCTGTGCTCACCACCCTGAAGGCTCAATGGTCTCGATAAGGAAAATGAAACACTTTAGGTAATGATAAAACATACAGTAGAAGACACGTATTGAGTGTTTACACACCGGCAGTGCAGCACTGCACCCTGCCAAAGAGAGATCGCTGCCTTCCTTACGCCCCCAGGGTTCATTGTCTCTTAGCCTGGGAACCTGTCTCCGTTCCCAAACATGGATATTTTTTTTGGCAGCAAGATGGAACAAAAGGCACAAAGAGAACTAAGAAAACCCTTTCAGTGAAGCTGTAGTCTTTTTTTTCTGTTCCCCTAAGGACGGGAAGCCTTCTGAGGATAGCTTATAACACACCCAATCCTGCTACCTTTCTGGAAGGTGCTCAGTGCTCATCAGGACCTGAAGGACCTAGGGTGCTTGCAGATTCCAGCCCAGCTTTCGACCTCAAAAAAATAATCCCCTACCTTTAGCACCGATAATACCACAACATTTTGAAAATGAAATCACTGTTACATTTGAGTGGGTGTGTTATTTCGAGACAGCACTAATGTGATTATAAAATCGGTTGTGTCAGCTTATTGGCTCAGCTACAGACACTGATCTGCTCAAGCGTCTGTTCCTCTAACCGGCTGCTCGCGTTGTTAGGGTGCTTTGTCCCTCCTCAGCTCCCTACGGAAACAGATGCGATCTGGTTCCCACCGTTGCGCCAAAGAGAAAGAAAACCCTTCTGCTTCCAGTTGCCCACCAGCCTCCATGAAACTTGGCATTTCCAGAGCACCTCTTGTGCCAAACGTGAGCACAGCAGCCTCACAGCCCGTGAAACACTATAAGCCTTAGATATAGATGATGCAGATAGATACAGATATATAGATATAGATATAGATATAGATATAGATATAGATATAGATATAGATATAGATATAGATACATCTCTGGGCGCCAACCCCGTGCAAGCTGGGCTTGCTGCTTCCAAGTGGCAACAGCCAAGGGAAAAAGCCAAGTGGCAGCAGGCTTCAGACCTCCCAGCCTCACTCTTCAGACTCCCCTCCGAAGTTTTCTTTGCACTCGAGCTCCCTTTAAACGTTTCCTCTCCCCTACTACTGCATCCTGGTACCAAGTATTTGTTTTCCCCTCTTCCTCTGTGGGTGTCTGACAGACGCCCGGTGGCTCGCGCTGCCAGGCACGGTTTATTGCTGTCAGTGGCGGGTGACTCACTGGTACCAGAGGTGTCAGTCCTGGCAGGTTTGACTCAGCCCTTCATCCTTTGGCAGCAGGTTGAAATAAAATGCAATTTCCCTTGTATCCGAGGCAGGTTTTCAGGCACGGCCATACCAGTATGGCTTTACGTGCTTTATGTGTATAGGACCTGTAAAGATCCTACACAGTTTGCTTGCTCCGCTGGCTTGCTGGTTTTTCTCACTTGGATGTGCTGGATCGTTCAGCTGCCTCTGCGCTCCTCAGAGACCGCTGTGCTTCCCTGCTGCCACAGCCAGCCCAAGGCCGGGAAAATGCCACGTTCCCCTTACTGAAGGTGGTGACTCTGAAATCCTGCCATTAAAAACCCGTCAAATAACTGCTTCGCTGCTTATATAGCGAGAATATCTCAGTTCCCAGTGAAAGGAAAAGGCGTCTGCGTGAAATACAACCTACGCGCCCTTCCCTCCGGTGCCCAGCCTCAGCGCGCTGCCCTCAGGCCCAACTCCAAACTTCCCACATGCAAACTACGTACGGCTGTCTGTCCTGCGCCGAGCATGCAAACGTGAGGCTGGCATCCAGCAGGATCTGTGTTCGACCACAGTGCCCTACTTACAAGCTGCAGAAGCCCAACAGGCACTGAATGCAGTGGTCAGGACGTTCGTTACGGAGATGAGGATCTACTGATCCCAGCTGAGGGTGAGAACCCGTAATTTCTCATCGTTATGTTACGTGGACCAACACTGTTGCACCTTCCTCAGAAACCCAGCCCAAAATCAATTAAAAGCCTGGTCATCTTCAGCCTAAAAACCCAAACCACTCACCCCAAACTGTTTTTAATACCAGATCTGCCAATAAATCGGGCAAGTAGAATGGTGGTAGTGAAAACAAAAGCGTGCCTGCCCTGTCGTAGCATGTTTTGGGAAGTCTGAGCTCAGCTGTGGGTGCTAGGGGCCAGGCCCATGACTGTGCACAGAAAACCAGAAGCGAGATGCTGCTTCTTCGCTGTCCTGAGCACTTTGTTTGCTCTCTACGTCTGAGAGAATCTGCACCGCTCTGGAAGTCCAGGGGTTCTTCCCCTTATAATCTCTTGTCAGGCAAGAATTCTGTTACTTGTAAAAACGGACAAATATTTAAAAAACTGAAACTCATGAACTGCCTGAATTCATGAATCATTCAGATTGCATTTTAAAGTCCTTCTAAGTCTGGTGTCCAGCCTAACAAAAAGAGGTTAATGCTCTCTCTTTAAACAGACACTAAGACTCAAAAGTGCCAAATCTCAGCTATGGCTTACACCAAATATTCACCCAGCGGCCGCCTTCCTGCTTGTGCCCGGGGAGTTTGGGTCAAGAACACAGCTTTTTGGTTTTGACGGTTGGAGTAAGGGGGTGGAAGCGGGGAAGCTGAGTTCTGGTGCTAAAGATGACCGGTACGCACGCACGTTGATTTTGTACGGACAGTGCAGATGCAGAGGCGACCAAGCCAGTCTGCACGAGTCAGCTGAGCTTTTGGCATAACAAAAATGCAGCTACAGTAGTGCCAAGGCAATTTTAGGTCCAGAAGCAGCAACAGCCAGGTCCGCAGAGGGCTGAGCTCAGTGAGACCCAGACCATCCCTTTGGAGCTCGAGCTGAGCAGCGTTACACAGGCTTCTCCACTGCTTCCATACTCCAGTCTCCTTTACCTCAAATTCTGCAGGCACGGAAACCTGCTGGAGGCCTGCTGTTCACCAGGGCAGGCAGCAACCCCCACACTCCCTGCAGATGGGGAAAACAGGATGGATAAAGGGAAGAATCACTGGGTTGGAAGGAACCACTATTTATGAATGCTGATGAGTAAAAATAATTTTTTTTCCTGCATTTGTGTTCTTTATTTTAATTTAAACTAACATTGGAAGAAGAGGTCCTTAAAACACATTTAAACACATGAAAACCATTTTCTCCATGGACATGTATTAGACTCAAACCCACTGTGCCTAAGCCTGGTACACCAAGAGGAAGATCCACGGCACCTTCCCGGGGCTCTCCGTCAGCTGGGAGACATCTCCGTCTCCCCGAGCTCCTTCTCTACGCTCCCTTTATAGTCAGTAGAGAAACCCAGACACTTCTAGGGCACAATTAATTTTATCCCAAGTTCGTTGCCTCCCCTACTGACTATCATGGAGTCTAGACGTGTAATTCAGATGGAGACATGCAAAGTTACGCAAGGGGAAACCCACGCCAGCATCGAGGAGGATGCGCGCAGCCCTTCCCTCCCAAACCCGAGGGCTTTGAAAAAGGATTCCCCAAGCAGCTCGGTGCTGCCGGGCGGGACGCGTGGCGGGAGCCACGGGGACGTCCACAGCCCTCGAGAGCAGCGGCTCTGGGAGGCTGGTGGTGCTCACACACTGCGCAATCTCGTCTGCATTCAGCCTCTCCTCTGATACAGAACGTGTCTTGCGAATCAACGCAAGGGCTACAGCCGTTTTCAGGGACTCGGAGAGTCATTGAGCTTGGAAAAGACGTTTACGATCATCGAGTCCAACCACGAACCTAACGCTGCCACGTCCAGCGCTAAACCGTGTCCCTAAGTGCCACATCGACACAAAATACCGCCAGGGGTGGTGACTCGACCACTTCCCTTTTAAAGCTTTCTCTGCAATGACATCACGCGGCGCCTACAGCCCGTTCACCCCCTGCTGCGACCCCAGAGCTTCCCTTTGGGGACGCCTTCCCGGCCGCCAGCGCGGGGCTCAGGCCGTGCTTGTCGTGGGTTTGGCCCTTGATGGCGGCAGTCGTACCACGACCGTGCTTGGGGTCCTCCCGAGCCTGGGCACAAGCGGCTGCCAGCAGGGGCGGGGGTGGGACCCCCCCCCAGGCGTTTTACTGGATGCACCTAAAATCTCCCCACAGACTGCAGCCCCAGCCCTGAAATGAACTGCAGCCCTCACATTGACTCTGGACCTCAGCGCTGTAAAAGAAGGGCAGGAAGGGAAACTTAAATATTATTGTCTTGGTAAATGAGGAGTAAGGAAAAAAAGAAAAAGAAAAAAAAAATCAAGATGTATTTTGGCAGTTTCCCACGTCAGTTCTCCCATTTCCCTCCCTTGTGCACTTGCTGCAGCAGCAATCTGTCCTTTCCCTGAACGCTGAGCGGTCCCAGCACTAAACTGATCAATATTAATAGCGATGGGCTCGGGCGGGGGGAGGCGAGGCGAGGCGAGGCGAGGAGAGGAGGGATTACCCTGACCTTTCCCAACTCACACTGCCTCAGACGGCCACCACGCAGCTGAGGAGCGAGCAGCCAGACGGTAATGCCATGTGGTTTTAGTAGCTTTTCTTTTTTTTTTTTTTTTCTTTTTTTCCTGTGAATATTTACTTCTGTTGTCTCAGGGCAGATAGCAATGAAGTCTGATTCTGTTCAGGAAGGAAAAAATGTAATTCTATCAGCCATCGCCGGGCCAGAGCTCGCCTTGATGGGGAACTCCGCTGAAATCAGGGGAATAACGCCCAGGCTGGATTTTCACTTGAATTTCAGTTAAAAGCAGGGATTGGATTAGGGAAGTTTTGACAGGTGAGGTGCTGAGTGCCGGTGTGCTTTGTGATTTCCCTTATAATGGGAATAATCAAACCCGTTGAGCCTGCGACTGGGCTACTGCGAGCGAGAGCAAACAAAGGGCTGGGCGAAGCCGTCCTCTATTGTTAGCGCCAGGGTCCCCAGCAGCTCCTGCGGACACGGGCTACGCGCTCAGGACAGGTGCTCAGAATTAAAGACAAAGCTTATTAATTAAAACAAAATCATAATTGAAGCTCTTTGTTCATACTGGATTTGGGGGCTATCGTAGACTTTCTGGTTAGCAGCATTCCTTAAAATACAGGTCTGCGTCAGGAGGCGCCGTGGATTATTGGCAATTAATGCATTGTCTTTTCTGTACTGAGATATTCTTGATTCCATGTGCAAAATATGATTTTTAGAAATTTCACCTGAGAAAACTAGATAAAACTCTATTAATGCCTTTCCTCTCTTGCTCTGAAAGAGCCGAGCCTCAGGGAGAGGTCCCAGATTGAGGTGTTAGATTTGGGGGGGGTTCTGAATAAACATTTTTATGGCATTTTCCTATTTTTTCTCTCAAGCAGAACATGCTTTGCAGATGGCTGATATCACAGCACTAGCTAACGAAGCCATGGGTGTGTTTTTCCTTTCTTTGTCAGGACCCATCATGTCCGACAAACCAGATTTTGCAGAAATTGAAACATTTGACAAGACCAAGCTGAAGAAGACGGAAACCAGAGAGAAAAATCCACTGCCCACAAAAGAAAGTAAGTGTTTACGAGGCTATTTGAAGTACGAGTCGCAAGGGCACAGTCCGTATTGCAGTTCATATGCAAAATGAATGCTAATCATAGGATTACAGGCTCAAGCTCATCCCTGACTTTAACTGGGGATAATACTAAGAC
This sequence comes from Butorides virescens, assembly GCA_017310255.1. Lineage (NCBI taxonomy): Eukaryota > Metazoa > Chordata > Aves > Pelecaniformes > Ardeidae > Butorides > Butorides virescens. The sequence goes on from JADKXX010005115.1 coordinate 5,667, forward strand.
CTGTACTTTACGCCAGGCTCCCAAGGATATGAGTGGTTGTAACCGATGGCGCGTTTTGTCTGAAAAATTTTCTGATGGGATTGCCCCTGCCTCTGCTGAAATCAAGACCAGCTTTTCTGCTGGTTGCAGGTAGCAGGATCAAACTGTTTGCAATCACCACGTTACCAGCCTCTTCGGAGGCACAGGGGAAACCTTTGCACATCCCGGGCAGGCCAGGCAGCGTCCCCAGAAGGTGCCTGGGCTCTGGATTTAGGGTGTTATCAGGCAGATGAGCTGCTGCCCCCCCAGTACCTGTTGTCAGCCCTGGCCAGGAGAGCTCCAGGTACCTTCTCTGGGAACAAGGCGGCAGGAGAAACCCATCACCCTCCTCGTCTAACGGGCAATCTTCCTTAGCAAAGCCCCCCGGGCTTTTCCCACGCAGGGTCTTCTCCCATACACACGCTGCGTGCAGGCAGCCAGGTGAGGGTTGCGATTCCCATTCCCCTTTGGAGGTGAAAATGGCATTTCTCTGCGTTTGGGCCAGACCTTGCGAGTGGTTTCCTTCAGAAGAGTCCCACTGACCGCTTTGGATGCCTCTGTGCCGATAGCCATGGGGACTGGCTATCGGCGCTGTCCCTCGACATGAGGTTTGCCCTCTTTTATTATCCCTCCCAGTGCTAAAGGGGAGGTTTGCACATCAAACCACGCAGACGTGGGAGCAGGTTGGCATTTCCAGGGTGGCCAAAGAAAGCAAATGGGGACTTGCCATCCCCTGGCTTTAAGAATGACCATAGAAATCTGTATCCTGCAGAATCCCTGTAATGTTTATTGATGATGGTTTTGTTTCCTCGCTTTTTCTGGCAGCTATCGAGCAGGAAAAGCAAAGCGAAAGTACAGCCTGAGAGCAAAATGGAAGATGTGACTGCTGCTTCTTCAGTGGGGTTTTGGCTTCTGAGTTGGGTTGTTTTCTTTTATCCCCCATTCCATCCTGTGTTTGTTGCCCATTTATTTTAGCAAACATTTCCTCATTTAATGTTCCCCGGGGAAGAAGTTTGGTTTGTGTTTGTCCAACAAGATACCATGTATTTGTATTCTTAAAACTGTGATTCCAAGTTCTGTATCAACCCCATTACTTGCCAAAAAAAAGCAATTTGCATAAAAATTTTTTTCCTAAACCTCACAATAAACAGGTTTCTTCTGATCAGCTGTCTTTGAGCCTTGCAGAAATGGGGTTTACACTGCAACTCTTGCTAGCATCCTTCTCGCGTTGCATTGCCACAGCATCCAGAGAGCACGGCCAGGTTGGGAAGCGTTACCCCAGGCACCGAGGAGTCCCCCTGGTCAGCACACAGCCCCTCTCCATCAGCACGTGCACCCCCCTCCTCCAGGGTCCCAGCGACCCCCGGCACCCCCCGATGGCCTTCCCAGCCGCCTGGAGGCTTCACTCCCTTCCCTGCCTCGCTCAAGAGGGTGTTTCAGGGGAACTCTGAGGGCAGCAAATTTGGTACGCTGGTAGCTCCTACGCTTCTGAACCCCCAGCCTGGCAGCAGGCATCAATCAGATGGGAAGCTGCTGGGCTGCTTCAGCCCTGTCCAACTGTAGGTTAGAGGTCTCAGAGACACGTACCCACCCACAAATCCCATGAGAAATTGGTGGTCAGGCTGAGGAAATACTCAAATTAGCATCCCAGATGGGAGAAGAGCTGCAGCACCCTCTCCACAGCTTCCTTCTCTCTTTAGCCTTGCCAAGATCCAGCGATCAACCTCGGGACACCTGCAGCACACGTAGCCTTTGGCCCATCCAATGTCAAGCTCTATAGGGATACGGCGGGCAGGTGGGAGAAGGAAGAAGAATTAACTATCACACTGATTTTTTGGGGTGAGACAGACCCCTCCAGCAGCACAGGGCTGTGGGCCACAAGCCTTCAAAGCAAGCCAGGACTCCCTGCATCTTCATTACTGGTGGTGCAAGAACATCCTCACTGGGCTTGGCAAAAATAGACTCTGGTACCAGCTCAGGGGACTCTCAATTACATGGTATCGCATTATCTCTGGAATTAATTTGCAATCATATTAGAAAAACAAGTGCTTACTCTGGGAAGATAAACTGCTGTCCCTGGAGCTTCGGTTTGAGCCTGCTCACGCTGTGAAACAGGAATAATTCTGTGTACTTCAGCGGGGCTACTCTGGGCTTATCCCTGCGTAAGGGGAGGCAGAAACGGTTCCACCAGCCTCAGAAAACAGAAACGAATGCTTGGGGTGGGGTTTAGAAAGCGCTTGTTTACTTAAGGCTTGCTTGGCACTTGACATTTAATGTGAAGAGGCAGAACTGTAATTAAACAATAGCACCACAGCCACAAGAGAGGTGGCTCCCAGTGGCAACAAGAAGTAAACAGAGGTGGCCAAGAGACCGAGGGCAAACACAGGGCATGCAGGACTAGCGATTTGGGTCAGAGCTTCGTTAACGTCAGTGGTGTGCAAAGGGCCAAGGCCGCCGTCTGAACCGCTACCCATCAGGTCAACTCTGCTGCTGTTTTATTTTCAGGACCAAGTCAGGGTTTTTGCACGTTCTCCTTTGAAGCCCTCATTCCCCTTGGCACCTGGCTCTAAGAGGGGGGGTTAGGATCTGCTCCATCTATTCAGACTGGGGTTTATTTAACGGGTGAGGAATGCAAAAGGTTGAGCAAGAAGGAAAACGGCGCTATCCCCCGTCTGACTCGTGGCCTCCCCTCGCCCCCGCACGCTCCGAGGTCAAAGAGCCTTTGACATTATTTAAATGGCTACTTCCATGACAGCTCCGTCATGGAGAGAGCATCCGGGGACAGCACTTGAAGCAACAGCACCCGCTGGGAACTCTCCCGGCCAGACTGCCTGCTGCTCCGCGGGGTGGCTTCGGCACCGCACGCCCGGCGGGAAGCCCGCAGACCAGACCTTCTCCTCCGTTTTGCCAGGAGACAGCACTTGGTTCCACGGGACGATCTCCTTCCTCCTCCTCTGCCAGCCCAGAGCATCTGCCAGCGCGCTCAGCACAAAAAGCTGTAAATCACCAAAAACCTCCCCGGCCCAACCGAGCCAGTGACCGGCATCTGTGCACCCAGGTTCTCCCAGGCCTTTCAATACCTAAAGGGGGCCCATAGGAAAGATGAGGAAAATCTTTTTAGTAGGGCCAGCTGTGTTAGGACAAGGCGTAATGGTTTTAAACTAAATCAGGGTAGGTTTAGGCTAGATATAAGGAAAAAATTCTTTACAATGAGGGTGGTAAAACACTGGAACAGGTTGCCCAGAGAGGTAGTGGAGGCCCCATCCCTGGAGACATTCCAGGCCAGGTTGGATGGGGCTCTGAGCAGCCTGATCTAGTTAGCAGTGTCCCTGCTGACTGCAGGGGGGTTGGACTCGATGACCTCTAGGGGTCCCTTCCAACCCAAAACATTCTATGATTCTATGAAAAACTCAGGGTCTGGGCTGTGTCCTCCAGCCTGCACTTTGCAGGAGGAAGGGGAGGCAGGCCTGGCCGGCGCAAGAACAGGAGAGCGATATCCTCCCCTCGTGTTTGCCCAGGTAGAGCGGATTAGCGGCGTGGCCCTGAGCGGCAACACGAGGGATCAGAGCCCTGCCCACGCCTCTGGAGAGACCGGAATGTCCGAGCACTCAGCTCTGCCCCCACGAAACCTCCTCCCGATTTGGCTGTCTGCTTTTAAAGCCCGACACCGTCAAGCCAAAGTCTCAGCGCTTCTGTTCACGCCTCTCACCCCGCTGAAAAGGCGCCGGGGATGAGAAGCAGCCGAGCTCCCCACCCCTGGGTCTGGCTGTGAAAGCCGTGGCGCTAGGGGAGAACTCCTCTGGGTTAAAGCCCAGATCTTCCCACCCTGTGCCCACCCGCCCCGGGCAGAACGGGGCTTGGTGGGGGGCTGGAGGCTGTTTCTTCCACCACAAGCAGCCAAGAGAGGCTTGAAGTTAAAGGCGCACAGTTACCGCACCCCAATTTGGGAAGCGTCCCTCTCTGCTGCGGCGTGGAACCACGTCAGCCCGGGAACCGGATCACGAGATTAAAATCTGTCAAGGGCAGGGACAGGTCTGGCTCCCTGTTATCTTCATCGGAGAGCATTACAGCCCTTCCCCGGGGGGCAAGCTGGGGACACAGACCAGGAAGCTGCTCACCAGTTAGGGCCGGGGCAGTGGATTTTCATCATTCCAGTCATTATACTAAGGAAATATTTGCTCCTGCCATTGGAAGGGAGCTACGAGACAGACAAGCCAAACCAAACGCTCGGGAACGCCTTCTGGGTGTGAGCCTGCTCCTCACCTCCAGCCCCTGGCACAGCATCCTCCGCCGCGGGGCTCGCCCCCTCCGGGCGCCAGGGTCCCTGCCCGGGCTCCCCGCTGGCTCCAGCAGCAAACCCAACCCCCCCCAGGTGGGAGCCTTAAATGGCTTTGCCAATTAGCAACAGCCCTTTGGATCCTTTCATAACGAGACGTTACCTTGCAACTCCTCCAAAGGAAAAACATCTTCCACGCTAATCCAGGGAGTGACAGCAAAAAAAATGAATCTGTGCAGGTAAAGCCCCGCGCTCTGGGCATCGCCACGGAGCCAGCCTTGCCCCCTGCAGCCCCGGGGACAGCGCCAGCCCACTCGGGGTCCCGGCCGAGCCCCCTGCCCCCGTGGGTCGCCTCTGATTGCTCTGCACAGTCGCAGAGATCTGCATTCCCGTCATTATTACACAGAAGTTAGCTGATTTAATTAATCTCGTTAGGCAGGCGCTTGGTGACAGTGAAAGCCAGGGAGGACAAACCCTGACCACAGCTCCCCTAAGAAAAGGGCACGAGCGTGTTGCATCTCACAGCTAAACCCCCCTCGGGGATCTGATCCCAGCTCAGATCCCGCAGACCGAGTCCCAAAGCACATGTGGGGGGGGTTCCCAATATGTTTCGGGGTTCCCTCTTGTTTGGATCGTTAGCTCCATGGCTGTGGAGGCATCTCACAGCGAATCGTTGGGTCCAGCTCGGCAGGGAGGGGGGCGATCAGCTTTGGGCAGGCGGCTGGTTTACCGCCACGAAAGCCGAGGTGCCCACGCAAGGCCACGGCTGGAGGACCCCAGCTTTGGGGAAACCCCCCTGTGCGCTCCTGCTCTGCTCTCGGTGGTGCCCCTGGCGCAGCAGACACCTCTCCTGCTGGGTGGGGGACAGGGAAAGAAAAAGGGGGAGACGTGAGGGTGCACGGGCTCAGCGGGATCGGGGGTCTGAGCGGCGGCTGCGTGGGGAGGTCGGGGGGCCAGGGGCGCAGCCAGGGGGGGTGCCCACAGCAGCAGAAACTGGAGGCTGAAGCAGCCAGGGTGGCTCTCGTGCCTCTGCCCAGCTCGCCTGTTGTTTTTTCCAAAAACACAGGATGAAAACAATAGCCTCTTAAAAAGCACGAACCTTCTGGTGCCGAGCTGGGGGAGCCTCCCGCACCGCGGCCAGAGCCGCTGGGTCCTCCCGGGGCGCGGGCACGGCCGCCCCCGCCGCTCTGCCTGCCCCCACCCTGCGGGGCCGTGGGTGCCCGGCGAGTTCCCTTCGTCCCGGCCGGATCCTGGGCACCGGGACGCGTCCCAGCCGCAAAACCCGCTCAGCCTTGAACGTGAAACGCGGCGCGGGGGCGGCTGGGGCTGGGCCGGGCACGGGGGAGCTGGCGGGCGCGGGGGCTTCTCCAGCTCAACCCCAACACCGCTCAAACCGACAGCAGGGCGAGCGCCCCTTCCACCTTCTGCGGCGGGGATCCCTGCCGGGAAAGGCGGCTCCCGGCGCTCTCCGTCCCGTCGGGAGAGCTGGCCTGGGGAGGATCGGCCGCTGGGGATGGTTCGCACGCATCCTGTGCGCTGCGCTGACAACAGCTCCTGACAGCTCCCACCAGCAGCCGCAACCCCCCCGACGCTTCGTGTTTGCTTCGAGGCCCAGCTCTAGAACTCCCATGGGGCAGGGGGGAAAAGAGAAAGGGGGGGGGGGGGGGCAAAAGGGTGTTTCTAGCCACGGGGGTCAGAGACACGTGTGAAAATGGGGTCTTTTCCGGCTCCAGCAGTCAGCACTCAATGAAAAGAATGAGATTTTGCAAAATAAAATAACAATCTCGGGAATTTTAAGCTGGTCTCATGAATTTAGAGGCCAACTCGGTATTGAAATTTTTGGACTTGGCAAAGTTGCAACAAGCAGGGAATTAAAAAAAAATAATTATGTGTGACACCAAGTGGGTGTTTTCAAACAGCATCTTGTTTGGGGAAAATAATCCCTCTTGGTCTGCTTTGTTTCCTCGTGATGCTGGCGATCATCCTCCTCCTCAGAGGGAAGAATTGGGGTTTTCTTCTTCTGCCTCCCCACGGGAGCTACCCCAGGTGACGCCTGGCCACGGCGGGTCCCCCCAGCCCTGCTAGCACCGGAGTCACCACCCCGAAGTGTTAAACACAGACGTGCGGGTCCTGTATCACCCATTTTGTGTAGCAGTGGAGCCCTCAGCCAGGCGATGCCGCGGGTGCAGGCCCCCCCTTTTGGGGCTGAGCCCGAGGGCGAGGGATGGAGGCAGCAGGGACGCCCCAGGGCAGCAGCATCGCTCCCAGGACCCTTCTCTCCCGGGAGCAGGAGTAGCAATGACCTACACCATTTTATTTCTGTCCTGTCCACGCTCCTGTTTCAGTGGGAACTGGGTTAAGTGGAGCCCACAGTGCTGTTTCATACCAGCTCCAGCGCGCCAGCTCCGGCACGGACCTCACCTGGTACCGGCAAGGATGGCAAGGGCAAGGGCAAGGGCGTTCGGAGGGAGGTGGCATCAAACAACGTCCGTGCCAGCCGCAGTTCTCCCACCTGGGCAGGCGTCCCCAGCAGTGCTGATGACTTTGACCCAGGCGAGGCGGGGGCAGCCAAAATGCCATCAGCCTGGGAGCCGCTGGAGAGCCGCTCTTGCCCACCCAGCGCCCCCCACGCCTTGGTCACGGAGCACAGGGAGGCGTTTGCTCTGCCGAGGGCTTCAGAGTGGGGAAAGCCTGGCAGGAGCCGCTCCCGGCGTGAGCGAGCGGGGATTTGCCGTGGCCGCCCGGTGAACACGGGCCTGCCCGGCCGCCCCCCAGCCGTGGGGCAGCCCCGGCGGGGTGCTGTGCTCCCTCCCAGGGGTCTGCGCCCTGCTTGGGTCCCTGCTGGCATTGCCTCTTCTAACGCACCCGGCTGGAAATCACCGTGCCTCTGGTTTAACGAACCTCCGGCACCGTTTTATTACCCCGCTGCTCTGACATCCCAAGCGCAACGCACGCACCCGGGCTCCAATTTAATTTTTGTTCCTCTTTTAATGTGCTTCAAAAATACCCAGGGAATTGCAGATGTCAGGACACCGGCGTGCCTGCATCAGCTGCAGGAACCTGCCTCCCTCTTCACAATAGATAATTGAAATGATTTCAAACGGGCACTGCCTCGACGGGAGCAGCGGCTCCTCACGGTGCTGACCCCGGCTTCATTTATTTTCTGGCTGTACAAAGCACTAATAAAGCTTCAACTTCCCTGCTTTTCTAAACTCAGTGTCTGACGCATTCAGACAAGGAGGCAGTAGAAGAGGTTGACCTGGAATAGCGCTCCGAATTCAGAATGGGCTGAAAAATGCAAATCCCGGAGCCACGCTCAAATGGCAGGGACGCTATTTCTCTCCGTAACGCTGGGGTAAAAGCGCCGGCCAGCAACACCCATGGGTGACGTTGGTCTGCATCGGCGTGCGCCGAGTCCCTGGGGAGGGGTCCTGCTTTGGGGACCGCGCCGCCCCCAGCCCCCTGGGAAGGGCAGTTTATTGAGCCTCGGGATCGACCCCCCCGGCGCTGCCGCCGCCTGCGTAAGCCAAGGGGGAACCCAAACGCCGGCGGGAGCCGGGCCGAGTTTCCCCGCAGAGGCCAGGCACCTCCCGCCGGCCCCGCCAGCACCCAGCTTACCGCCGTTAATATGTATTAACGATGCCAACCACGCCGTGGGGGATTTAGGCGAGGTGGGCTGCCGGGGAGGTGAACCGGGCAGGATTTAGGAAACCTGTGCTCCGGGTCTCTCCCCTCGAGCCAGCCTCGCCGCAGTCGCGCTTCGGTCTCACCATGCGTGACTCGGGAGCGGCGATTCCTGCCGCCTCGGTGTGCAAGGGCCGCCCGGGCAGCCCCCCGCCCGCTCGCGCCCCCGCCGAGCCCCCAGCAGCCTCCGTTATTGCCCAGGAGTCGCGTGCAGAGCAGCGTTCCTGCCCCGGAAAGGGCGCTTTGCCAAAGTACAGCTCCTCCTCACGCCGAGCGTGGCCAGGCAAACCGCAGAGCCACCATACAGAATCACAGAATCACAGAATCCCAGACTGGCAAGGGTTGGAAGGGACCTCGGGAGATCACCCAGTCCCACCCCCCTGCCCAAGCAGGCTCTCCTAGAGCATCTTACACAGGACTGCATCCAGGCAGGGGTTGAATATCTCCAGAGAAGGAGACTCCACAGCCTCCCTGGGCAGCCTGTTCCAGTGCTCTGTCACCCTCAGAGTAAAGAAGTTTTTCCTCATATTCAACTGGAACCTCTTATGTTTCAGTTTGTGCCCATTGCCCCTTGTCCTGTCGCTGGGCACCACTGCAAAGAGTCTGGCTCTGTCCTCGTGTCATCCACCCTTAAGATACTTGTACGTGTTGATGAGATTCCCTCTCAGGTCTTCTTCAGGCTGAACAAGCCCACCAGGAAGGTTATTTCTTCGTTACCTGCACAGCCTGAAAAACCCAGGGCTGGGCCGGCCACGCTGAGCGACGAGCACCGAAAAGCTCCCTGGGGGTCGTTCTGGCCAGCGTGGCCACCAGGCAGCTTTTATCGGCTGCCGCTGGACCCGCACGGACGCGGGGACTTTGCAAGCCCGTCCACCGTGCGTGTCCGACTGGGGTGGCCCCAGTGCCACTGGAGGTGGCGGGACGGGTGTGCGGTGCGGGGACATCCCACAGGGGGGAGCCTTGTCACCAGCCCACAGGGGACAGGCCCTGGGGGACACTGCCGGGGGTGTCCCCGGCCGCTGCGCCCCAGCTCCTGCTGCATCCCGGCACCGCAGGTTCTGCTCCGGTTCCACCCGCTCGGAATTAACGGCTGCGAACCGCGCTGTTTCCGTCCCCGACGGGGCTGGGCAAAGCTCCCTCCAAAACCACCACAGCTCAGCTTTTCAGGCGAGGAATATGATCAAGGAAATCTGTTTTCAAAAATCTGTCCCACAGAGGGTTCTAACGGGTCTCCGTGCCCGAGGACACTGCCCAGCCAGACCGGTGAGCCAGGTCCCCCCCTTACGTTCCCATCAGGTCACCTTTAAATCAAACAGTAGAGGCTTAAAACTGGTTTAGTAAAGCCAGAGACCTTGCCACGAGCTGTCACCTCCCTCTGAACCCAGGTGACACCGGGTTCCTCCCCCACCTGAAAGATGAATAAATGCACGGCCCTGCCTTCATCCGCAGACCGATGAGAGCTCGTGGGTGAGCACGACACCCATGCCCCGCTCCGTGGCGAAATGGAAACACGCAGCTCGGCGCCTGTAGGAGACAGGCAAGGCAAGAAGAGCCCCCCCGGGGGGGGGGGGGGGAGAGGAGCAAAGTGCCGGCGTGGTGGGCACGGCGGGGGGAGCGAGCCCCCGAGCAGCGCAGGGTCCCCACCGCCTTCCTGGGGCAGGGCAGGCGCCAGAAGCAACTTTCCTCCTCGCTTTGTTTTTCCCAGCAAGGCTCAAAGTGCTTTTACAGTTGCTGCCCGGCCCAAGCCCCCCCCCCCAGAGGAAGCCCCAGCTTTGTGCACTCAGCATCACCTCTGTCCAAAGAAATAAAGATGAGTTTTAAGAAAGCGCTCGTAGCTCAAATCACTGCTTTCTTCTGAGTCTCAGAACCTCCCGACTGCGGCCAGGCACAGCCAGCGCCGTCACACGCATCCTCCAGCTCAGAAATGAAGATCTTGGGGCTTAATCTGTTCCCTGTGACACAAAGTGGGTGGGGGACAGGGGGGTGACAGGGCCACAGCAGGGAAGGGACAGCGTGAGGAACCACGCTGGGAAAGGCTGGGGAGCACCGCAGGAGCCAGGTTGTAATCAGTTAATTTAACCCGAGTTTGGCCAGGAATGATTAAGAAGGAGGTGATAATTTTCCTCCGTATCTCTTCCTGGGCAGGCTTTCATCTGCCGAGGTGACACATGGCCGGGGCAGAGGCCTGCGCCCCTCGCCGTCACCCACCCGCTGCACCAGCGCCGCTTTGCATGACACTGCCTTTAAAGAGGGGGGGAAAACCAAAACCCTCGCCCCGGCTTTGTAACGCTGCCGTGGGAACGGCCCCAGGGCTCTGCAGGGCACACCGAAGGGAGGCAGGCGAGGAGGTGACACCGGTCAGGTCACCGAGCCACCTCTGGGGACCGTGGGGTGGCCGAGCCTTCTCCACAGTCGCCGGGAGCTGGAGGTTGACCTCAGCGCGGGCGTTTTGCTCTGCCCTGCTTTTCGGGGCAGCTCCAGACCGAGCTCGGCCAGGTCGCTGCCCAGGAGCAGCTTTGCAGGGGTTCTGGATGCTGCGGAGATGGCGGCACGGGGTGGTCACCGGGATTTGGGAACCTCAGCCAGGATGGACAAACGGCCCTTTGCCAGGGGTGGGTGCTCAGCAAGGCCAAGCTTTGCTCCAGTGGAGGGGCCGGGAGAGTTCGGGGCAGGGGAAGGGACCTCCCTTGGCAGCGCAGAGGGGGTGCCATGGCCTGCGCCCCGCAGAGGGACGCGCCAGCGCTCTTATCCAGACCTTTGACGCCGCGGGCTCCTCCGCTCCCTGCCCCCACGCTGGGAGGGCGAGGGAGCCGCCTGCGGGGGTCTGGGAATGGGTGAGGACGGGGAGACAGGGGCTTAGGGGGGAGCGGGGAAGTCGCTGGAGTGCGAAGATAGCGGGAAGGTCCGGCTTTGGAGCCCAAACTGTGCAACCTGGAGCCTCCTGTGGTCCTGGGTTTTGGCATCCTGAGGGTCCTGGATTCTCTCCTGGGATGCGTTTCCTTCAGCAGCAGAGCCCCTTACCTTGGGCTTGCTGGTTCCCGGCCTCTGGCGAAGTTCTCCCCTTGCCCCATCGCGCCCTCCGCGAGGCTGCGTTGGCAATGGGGATCAAAGCCAGAGAAGCTGGTTGTGTTGGTACGACTGGGGGGGGCAGGAACCCCCTGAGATAACTCTGCCGCTAGGGGAGCACAGCTAAGCCGCCACGGCTGGCGTTTCAGCCTTGCTTTCGGTGAGTGCCGGGCCACTTCTGACCACGGGCCACAACAGGAGTGAAGAGGACGGAGCCCCTGGATAGGTGCGGCACAAAACCCAATTTCGGTTTCACCTCCATCCTCAATTACCATTCATTAATCAAAATATATTCGTTATCCAGGGAAAACATCCACCAGTGGTGCTGGGTCCGGGCTGGGGTCCGGCTGGGAACCGCAGCAGTCCGTGGGGAACGCGCAGCAGGGAGAGCGACCGGCACCTATTTCCCCCAATACGGGAAAGTTGGGAAGACTTAAAAAAGCAAAAAAAAAACCAAAAAAACCCCCAAAAAATTCCTGCAGGAGAATTGTCCCGCAGCTGCAGCCCTCTCTGGTGGAGCATTGGAAGCGGAGGGATGCGTCCCCTCCTGCGTACAGCCCAAGGACACGGCGTCCCCGCGGGGGCTCGGGCGCTCCCCGGGGTGGGCAGTGTGGGACAGCACCATAAAACATCCCCCGCCCCGCCAGCGAGGGGGGGGCTTTCTAATTACCCAGGTGGATTTTTATTGTGACGAAGCCAGCAATGCAGGATTTGACGCGGGGGGTCCGAATGTGTCACCTGCCCCGGGCAATTCAGCGAGCGGTCTGCGCTTTATTTGTCCGCAGGCACGGGGCTCGCTGCCCCGAAAGCCGAGAGCCTGTCCCCACGGGACCCGCTGCCCGGCACCTCTATAAACTGATATATCCTGGGTCTGCCTTCTCTTCAAACCCATGTCCTGGTGTAGAGAGGGGTTTAGGGGTGCACGGGGCTGCCTCTTGACTTGGGGCAGATGCCGACACACATCAGGATTTCGACTGTCCCGCGAAAAGCGCTGGCTGTTTGGTCACACGGCAAGAAAAGAAGAAATAAAGCATCAACATTTTCTGGTAAAGCCAAGGGGCTCCCGCTGGCTTTCCGACCAGCCCGCCCCGCAGGGCGCCTGGAGCCCGGGCAGCCCCGCAGTGGGCGGCTGTGGGCTGGCGGGGGGGCCCAGGGCTGCCCGGAGCGCCCGGCAGCTCCCTGCCTTACCACCGAAACTCAGCTGAACTTTCCTTCCAGGTGATTTTTTTTCTCTTCCCATCCAAGACCGAACCAAAAGCAAGTTTCTAGGCAGTGGGAAAGAGAAACGCCTTCAGCATCGTTTCGCAGGTGGGACCCGCGGCTCGGGCGACGCAGGCTGCGACCCGCGGGCTCTTCCCACGGGTGACCGGGCAGCACCCAGCCCCGCCGCAGCCCCCCGGGCCCTGCGACGTACGGAGCAAAGCACCAACAGCAGCTTCCGAACAGCTACGCCCCGGCCAGCCCTCCGCCCGTCCACCCTCGCGTCTCAGACCACCCGGCTCCGTGCCTCAGTTTACCCAGCTGTGAGCCAGGCACAGCTGTATTTAATCTCCTTTACTGCAAGAACATGGCACGAAGCGCCCTCTGAGTGCAAAATTTATCAATACAGCAAGACCAAATCCCGCTTTTGCCTGAGGCGGGAAAGGCCAGCAGCGACATGAGGGGACCGTTGTGGTCCCAGGGGGCTGTGGGGGGCTGGATAAGCCCGCAGCAGCTCTGGCTCCCGCTCGCCGGGGCCGAGCTGTGAATGCAGAAGGGAGCTGGAGCGGCACGGGCCGGCCTGTCCCAGCACGTGGCTTCGTCTGCCAACAGCCAGCGCAGGCGGCAGCGTTGCCAGTGACTTTTAAGATCCCCGTGACTTTAATTGGAAGGGACATTTTTAACAGCCCGGGCAAATCGCTGCGCGATGCTGCCAGCTGCGGCGGCTGCCCACGGCGCAGCTTCACACCCAGGGACGCTGCTCTTCTTCTGGCACCTGGTGGGAATAGCACGTGTGAACTGACCGAGCAGGCACACCAGCATTTTTTTAGCTGTACGCGCTCTCTCAGGCAAGAAAACAACTGAAAACCATCGCTCTGCCCCCCAGGGGACAGCCAGACCCAGACCCAGGCATGACCTGCGTGCCTATCGCAAAGGCACCGCCCGTGCCCAGAGGGACACTGTCCTCGATGAACTTCACCAATAGGTGGGAAATGCTTTGCTCCCCGGCATCGTCCTTCGACAGCTCTAACAGCGGGATCTGTTGGGGATGGTAATGATTAAAAGGCTGACTCACAGCGGGCTTTGCCGTGCTGGCGGGACTACCCCAGCTCTGGGCTCACTCGGAAGGTATTTTGCATCCCTGCTTTTCAACCAATCTGCAATTTTAATCCTCCAGCTGCAAACAGTTGTGTGCGGCTTTGCCCAGCTGACTCCAGGTTTCCCTTGCGCAGGTCTGGAGGGAGCGGGGGCTCTCTGCTCGTGGGCAGCGGGACGGGAGGGTCCCCGGGCTTTCCGCAGCCCCTGGAGCTCCCCTGCCTGCCCCTGGGATGGAGGGAGAGGAGCGCCAGCCCCCCGGCGGCCCGGGACCCGAGCCGATAGACCCGAGCTGATAGACCCGAGCCGATAGACCTGAGCCGATAGACCCGCGCCTCGGACGTGTAAGCCCTGGGGCAGGTTGCTGGCTTTGCAAGGCTCTCGGGCGTTTCGTGGCCAGGCAGCAAAGAGCTCTGCAGAGGTGTTCCGGGCGCAGCCTCCCGCCAGACAGCAGCGCCGCCGCCTGCGCCCGCTCACCCGGGGGTGAAGGTGGGGGTCGTCCCCCCGTGGCCCCTTTTGCTCCTGGCGCAGCCCCCAGGTCTGGTGCAACCTCACGTTTGCAGCCCCTTCCCGAGCCACCCTGCAGCAGCAGCGATTAACACCCGGGGACGGGCGTAGCGGGGTCAGCCGGGGTGCTGGGAGGAGGAGGAGGAGGAGGAGGAGGAGGAGGAGGAGGAGGAGGAGGGGGGCACCTCTGCCCTCCCTGCGTGGAGCCAGCACCGGGCAGATGCTGACCTGTGTGCCGCGGGGCAGGGCCTGGCAGAGCCGGGGGGCTGCTTGGCACCGCTGGCCCGGCGCGGCACGGGCTGCTTTTGGGCTGAGCACCCAGGCTGCCGTGCCCAGCAGGCAGGATCCTGCCCGGGGCGAGCCAGCCCCCGCTCGGGGCCATTCAGCCCCAGCAAAACAGACCAAGAAGTTTCCATGAGCAGCATCTCCCCGTTGCTCCATCCGCAGCACTACGGCTCCTTACAGCCCATAATGATATTGGCCATAACTATTAAGGGGCTTTTCTGGGTTTCCTCTGATAAGGATTTTCCTTCCCCGAGCGCGGCGGGCGGCTCGGCAGCGGCGGAGGCCCCTGGCTCCGCGCGGGGGGCACGGGCAGCGCTCCCTGCAGAGCCAGCGAGCAGCCCGGCTTCTGCTGCGGCTGCCGTCACCGTAGGGAAATTGCTAACCCCAGAAAACTGTTCCCCTAATTACAGCGTTGGAGCATGGAGCAAACCACATAAATGATTCACACAGGGTTCCCAAGCTGCAGCCGCGTAAATTAGAGAGATTTCCAAGCGCTCCCGAGCCCTGCACGCTGTTATCAGGATGGAAATGCAGAAACTTTCATCATAAAGAGGCGAGGAGGGAAAAAAGCCCCGCCGTTAAACGCGTCTCTTCAAATCAAGAAGACCTGGGAGGTCTATGCCCCATGGATCTTTACAGAACGGCCGCTAAAACTCCTCGGGGAGCTCTCGCAGGCTCTCGCAGGCAGATAGCAGGGGAACTATAGAAATGCATCAGCTCGGTGTTTCGGAGGGACGCAGGGACTGAGCCTCCGCTGGCAGGCAGAGGATGAAAAGGAGCAGGCAAGCGGACTCGGGGCCAAGAGAAAGGGATGGCTGGCGGTGGGGCCGAGAGTTAAAAGTGTCCCATTGTTAGGGAAGTTTGCTCTCCTCCAGACCAGCCCGCTCCCAGGGACACCGCGCCGCCTTTTGAAGTGCAACCTTAGGCGGTTCCTTGTCACCCATTGGAGCGGGAGCTTTTTTACCACATTAAGTCATTGGGTAGCAAATGAATGGGGGGTTTTGACTATTCACAACTTCACCTTATAAATATCAGGGTGTAGGTTCCCGCGGCCTTCCCCCATCCCGGTAGCTCACCTTGGGAAGGAGCGGCGGGAGGCGGCCCTGCTCCCTCGGGTCCCACGGTGCAGAGAGCTACGGATCAGCGGGAGGGATCCGGCCCCGCTCCCCGTGACAGCCATGAAGAGAGGCACCTTCCTCATCCTCTCCATCGCGGGGGTCTATGGCGCCGTCCTCCAGGCAGCAGCATGGTAGGGTCCAGCCCCGCGGAACGGCGGCCGTAGGGATGCTCTTCAGCCTGCGGTAAGCGGTGCGATCCATTTTCTTTTCTTTGTTTCAGGTCTGTGAATAACTTTCTGATGACAGGACCCAAGGTAATGAACACAGGGACTGGCGGGAGCTCAAGTAGGGTGATTCTGGTTTGCGAATGGGAAACGGGACTTTTCCAAGGAACCCGATTTCCCGCAGCACATCGGCCCCGGGTCCTGCCGAGCAGTGAGAGAAGGGACTGGCAACCCGCTTGTGCCCCTTGCCATCGAGCAGCGGTAAAAGGCCGTGGATTTTGACCCCGCTGTTTCCCCCGCCAGGCTTACCTGACGTACTCCAGCAGCGTGGCGGCCGGGGCGCACAGCGGGATGGAGGAGTGCAAGTTCCAGTTCGGGTGGGAGCGCTGGAACTGCCCCGAGAGCGCCCTGCAGCTCTCCACCCACAACCGGCTCCGCAGCGGTGAGTGCGCCCGTACCCGCCGGCCCCGGCCCGGGGGGGCCTTTGGGAGGGAGCTGGGATGCGCTCGGGGGAGAGCGGGGGCCGCTGATTAAACCCACCCATGGAGAAGGGCTCCCGCCTCCCAAATGTCGCGGTTGGTTTCTCCATCTGTATTAACCCGATATAATAAACAGCGCTAACGTTCTTCTAGCAACCCCGGGCTCCCCCTGGACCTCTGCCCGTGCTGGGCCAGGGCTGGGTCCTTCCCGCAGCGGGGGGGCTCCCAGGGAGTGCGGCGCCGGAGGCTCCGGGGCTTGCAATGGGGGGACACAGGGGAGAGAGAAACCAGAGACATACACGGAGAAACTGCCTCCGTAGGAAAGCTGGGGATATATTTGAACACTGGCTGCCTCGACAAGCAGAATCCTCTTTTTCCCAGAGCAGCATCTCTAGCTGAGCCTGGTAGGAAAGCCAGAAAAGAAACTAAGCCAGCAGCGTGGGTGCAGGCAGCAGTTAGCACAGGTTCAACCACTGGCTGAGCCAAGATCAATGACAGTGCCCCCGGCAGGCAAGATCAAAGCACGCACATCCCATCCCCATCCCCATCCCATCCCATCCCCATCCCCATCCCATCCCATCCCCATCCCCATCCCCATCCCCATCCCCATCCCCATCCCATCCCATCCCCGTCCCCATCCCATCCCATTCCCATCCCCATCCCCATCCCCATCCCCATCCCCATCCCCATCCCCATCCCCATCCCCATCCCCATCCCCATCCC
>JADKXX010005116.1:0-58003 GCA_017310255.1 Butorides virescens
ACCCCAGCCGGGCGCATTTCATTTCCGTAGCACCACCTCACCTTCTGCACAAACTGGGTGGTGGGTTTTTTTTTTCCTTGTTGCCCCTTTGCAGCGCAGGAGAGCTTCATTCCCTCTAAGCCGGGACCGATGTCTGTGCCTGCCTGTGACAGCTTTTCCCCCTCTCCCCCAGCTACCCGGGAAACGTCCTTCATGCACGCCATCAGCTCGGCCGGCGTCATGTACACCCTCACCAGGAACTGCAGCTTGGGAGACTTCGAGAGCTGCGGCTGCGACGACTCCAGGAACGGCCGCGTCGGTGAGCTGCCGTCTCGAGGGGGGCTGGCGTCGTCCCTCCACCCCCACCTCCAGCCCCCCCCCCCCGGGATTCCAGGGCAGAATTTGGCCCGGCGGGGCGGTTCTGCGCTTAGCGTGCATCTGTCTTGCAGGAGGCCGAGGCTGGGTCTGGGGAGGATGCAGCGACAACGTGGAGTTTGGGGAGAGGATTTCCAAGCTCTTTGTGGATGCTTTGGAAACGGGACACGATACCCGGGCGCTGATCAACCTGCACAACAATGAAGTCGGCAGACTTGTAAGTCAATAAATAACAATAATAACAACAACAATAATAATAATTTCTAGATTGAAAAGAAAATCCGAGAGCCTGGTAGGCTGTTCGGGTCCCCGTCTCCAGCCCTTTGTGACAATCTGGGCCCTGTAGTGTTTGCATGGGGAAAAAATTATGGCCAGAATCTGGCCCCGGCCGCGAGGAGCTGCAGCAAGAGCCGTTCCCACTTCAGCTTCCGCAGCGGCTCGGGTGCCGTTAGCTGCCCCGCGCGCCGCTTGCTCAGCAGGGCTCGGGTTTTAGACTCGCCTTGCGCGTGCCTGGCCTGGAGATCAAAGCAAGGACCACCTTACTTTCTCGCAGCGTGCAGTGCCCAGCTCTTTGGCCGGGGCCGCTGCCAGACTCACCCCCCGCTCCCCACCTGGGCCGGCCGGGGCTTTCGGCATCTTGCAAAACCTCCTTGTTGGTAAAAACAAGGACGGCAACGCTTAACATACCTATCTCGTAGGGCGTGTCGAGGCTTAATCTCACATAGATACCAGTGGCTGAGACCTTATGAATACCAGAGGGAGATAGGCAGATAATCCCTGTGAAGTGCTTCCCTGGAGGAGATGCGGAGCGCCGGGGTATGATTATTCCAAAGCAGTTTCACACGTTTTGAATGAAGCCCCGGGAGAGGGATGCTGGGTCGGTGGCTTTGCTGAGCCGCAGCCGGGGATGGCGTGAGAAGGGCACGGCCGGGCAGATGCCCAATTCCTTTTCCTGTCCCGGAGAAACAGCTCCTGCAAGGGCTGGAGACACCAGTTTGTGCCCACTCGTTATTGCTGTCCTTTTAATTAGCAAAGAGGGACGGATGTGTTCCAGGAGCTGAAATAGGAGCATCAGCTCGTGTCTTGGAAGGGCCTGAAGTCCTGCCCAGCACGAGCCACTTTTGGCATGTTGCCCCCTGAACTAGAAGCACTGTAGAGCCTGGTTTGGGGATTTAAATACCGACGCTCTGCTGCTCCTAATTTGTCCCCCGTTTCCTCCAAGGCCGTGAAAGCCACGATGAAGCGAGCCTGCAAGTGCCACGGGGTGTCGGGCAGCTGCAGCATCCAGACCTGCTGGCTCCAGCTGGCCGAGTTCCGGGAGATCGGGAACTACCTGAAGATAAAATACGACCAAGCCCACAAGCTGGAGATGGACAAGAGGCGGATGAGAGCCGGCAACAGCGCCGACAGCCGCGGGGCCACGGCGGAGACCTTCCACCACGTCCACCCCACGGAGCTCGTCTTCCTGGAGGACTCTCCCGACTACTGCACGAGGAACGCCAGCCTGGGCCACCACGGCACCGAGGGCCGCGAGTGCCTCCAGACCGGCAAGAACCTCTCGCAGTGGGAGAGGAGGAGCTGCCGGCGGCTCTGCACCGAGTGCGGCCTCCGCGTGGAGGAGAGGAGGACGGAGGTGGTGGCCAGCTGCAACTGCAGGTTCCACTGGTGCTGCACGGTGCGGTGCGAGCAGTGCCGGCAGCCGGTGGCCAAGCACTTCTGCGCCCGCCGCGACGCCGCCCCCAACCACACCAAGCGCAGGAGCAAGGGCCATAAGAGATAGAGGGCGACGGCGGTGCCCGAGGAGGACGCGTTGGTGGCCCCGCGCGCGGCAGCCGCTGGCAGAGCTGGGGTGGGAGGGGGCGTCCCCGGGGAGCTGCGGGGTCCAGGGGGCTGAGCGGGCATCGCTCGAGGTGGCGGGGGCTGCTGCGGACGGACGCGGCGAGATTAGGAAGCGCGAGGCGCGGGCGCTGAGGGACCACGGTCCTCCTTGCTTCCATGGTTTTTCCTCGATACTTACCGGTAGCTTCTTTCCTTTCAGGAGTCACTTTATCTGTGTATTGGACAGAGGGAAGAATTTAACTTTTCTGGCAGGCTCAACCCCTCGCGTCACATCCAGGGGGCCAGCCGAGGCCGGCGGTGGGGCTCCAGCCCCATGGCAAGAGAGGTGGGGATGGGCACCATGGCCAAAAGCGGGTCCCGCTGGGTGGCTCCTCCCCAGTGGCCATGGGCACCCCCAGCCCGTGGATTCACACACGGCGGCTGCTCGGCCGTATTCCTCGTGGAAAACTTCATGCACTTTCTGATGCGAGGGGGGGTCGTGCCGTGCCGTGTACTGCGATGACTGCAGCTTTTTGAGGGCTTCCATAGGTTTCAAGCCAGTGTTTACAGATTTCATATCTCCTCCCCCCCTCTTTTTATATTTTGTATACCCGTACCCCAACCCTTGCCCCAAAAGGCAGTAGCTTCATGTATTTGTACTGGATGGAATTAAGCTGTTTACAATTCCTGTAATTTTTTGTTTGTTTGTTTTAAATTAGCAGATAAGAATTCAGAATTCTTCATGCCGAATGTTGTTATTAATAAGTTGTATTTTTGCTTGGCACAATCTGTTTCTCTATTTCAAAGGTACCCCCAATACATTTTGGACTGCATTTTGCAATAAACACCACAAAGAGAAGGATTGCCTTTTTCCTTTCTGGCTTCCCAGCAGCGGGGCTGCACATGCAGAACGTGTAAAGCCCAGCACTTCCCAGGCTTCTCCCCGTCAATCCAAAAGCCACCGAGAGGCTTGTTCTCCTAGACCGCAATAAAAGTGGGCTCCAGCCCTCCGTCCCCGGCGGGTTTGCTTTGACGCCCATCGTGGGTTTGCTTTGACGCCCATCACCGCGATATCTGACCCTTATTGAGGGCCGAGCACGCAGGCACTGCCTGGAGAAAGCCAATTCCAAAACTCCCAATGCCTCCTTAATTTGCCCGGCCCAACGGTCCCCCAGACAACGCGAGGCTGCCCCGCTTTGATGTGGAAAGCATCGGCACTCGCTGCAGAATTCGTGGAGGCAGGAGAGGAGCCCTTTGAACTGGGGGCGGGAGAGAAACTTGGGGCCAGCTGTGAAGGTGCCTGCCGGTGCCCCGCTGCCGCGCGTGCGAACAGCCCCGTGCCACGGCGGGGAGGGCAGGAGGGGCCGCGGGCTGGGGGCTGGCTGCTGCCTCCCGGGGGGTCCCGCTCCCCTCCTGGCCTCCCCGGGGCTCTGCTTCAGCCCGGGCTGCTCCTCGGAGCCAAGGCTGTGCCAGCGCCTGCACCCACGCCGCGGGGCAGAGGATGCTCTGCCAGCTTTGCTTTCCAGCCAGGGGAGGAGGAGAAGGAGACACAAGTGGGGGAAAAAAAAAAAAAAAACAACCCCGACGGCCCTGCCAGCGTGTTGTGCCCACACTACAAACACTTCGATGCCGTTGTACCCGGGCATCCCCGTGGCTCCCAGCACAAACACAGCCGCCGCGCGCGCTCGAGCCAAATCGTTGGGAAGCTCGAGGTGCAGAACGTGCAGGTCGGGAAGCACGACTGACTGCCATGCGTTTCTTTTTGCAAAGAGTGGTTTTGCTAGAGCTGGAAGGGCTACATCCTTTTGGGGGGCTTGTTCGCTGCCGTCGGAGTAGTTATTTCTGAAGCTGCCGTGGTTAATAGGCCACCCCACCTCAGCAGAAAACTCCAAGGTGCTTGCACAGCGTTGCTGCAGCAGCACTGACAGCCCACCGAGATCCAGGCTGAACTGGAAACGACAACACCGAGAGCCAAAGCGAGCCCCCGTCCTGCCCCTCGTGCGCTGGCTGCCCACGCCTGGGCAGCCCCAGGAGCCGCGGGCACGGGGCGCTGCCAAAATCCCATGGGGCCACCAAGGGAGGTTATGCAGAGCATAGGCCGGTCGCTGCTGGGGTGTGCCCAGAGGAGGGGAGCAGTATTTCACCAGGGTAGCCCCCGAGCACACGTAAAAACCGTCTTGCTGTACGCCAATAGCAGGGTTAAGAAACCACCCAGGTAAATCCCAGGGGACGAGGGCTCCCCGCCAGCAGCCGTGCTCGGGACACGCTGTGCATCTTCCCTGTCTGCCTGCAGCATCTTTCCAAACTAACGTTTGCAGAAAACAAGAAGCAACCGGTTTGTGGGTACCCATAGCATCAGGGCAGGTACCTGCCCCATGCAGGTCCTGTCCCAGGGAAAAGGGGTGCAGATTGGAGCAGAGACCCTGAGACCCATCCAGCTCCCACCGAACCCTCCCATTGCCACCGACCTGCAGCCAGGGGCTCGCCGAGCCAGCGCTCGTATCCACTGCATGCATTTACATGCTGGAGAGGAACTGTTCTTCCTTGAATTTGTCTGGTTGGTTTTTTTAATCCATTTACACTTCCAGCACCCAGACTATCCAAGGCAGCGAGCTTACCCTAAGCAAAAGCCAGGGACCAAATGCAAATCAAAGCAAACTCAAGCAAAAGTTACACACACCCCCGATACAAATCTCCATTCTCTTCTTACAGCTCGCAGAGGTAACACCGAGTCTGAACAAATACAAGAGACAGCCCCATGGCGTAGAGCCGCACCTTGCCAGAGATATTACAGCCCTGCAGAAGCTGAAGCGCTCTCATCCCCCCCCCTCGTTGCTTGGATACACCGGCCATCAATTCTCACTACATTGACTACAAAACAATAGAAATTCAGGATCATCTTAATCCATCACAGCACTGTCAGGGAGCCCCTGCACCCCTGCCCGCCAGTACCGGCTCCCAGTAACAACGGGCACAGAAACGCCGCGTGCACCGGCCGGCACAGGGCAGCAAACCCCAAGGCTGCCTGCGGGGCACGACCCACCAGCCTGATTTCACCATTTCTCCGGTGCTTTTACCCAAACAGCCAACTCCTGCACAGCAGCTCCCAAAAGCAGTAACAACGCACGGCAGAGCCAAGCCCCATCACCCCCCCGCCTGCAAGGGCTCAGTCTCTAACCACGGCCAAGGAGCGCTTGAAAGGGCTGGTGATGCCTTCAAACCTGAAGTGTTGACTCAGGATTACCCAAAGTCAGCTCCAACCTGGGACACTGATCCCGAGCACCCATAGCTCACCATGCTGGGAGGAAGGGGTGGACTGGCCCTGCAAGCCCTTGAGGAGGAGCCTGACTGCCACCCCCAGTCATAGCAATGATCCTAATGGCAATGAAAAAGTAAAAACCTTAACTGGGGCCGGGTGCTGCAGACGCTGTCTGAACTCAGCCCAAAATCCCGCTGCCTGCCCCCGAAGAGCTGCCGGCCCGGCTTCTCCCCTTCGGGGCCGACGGCTGCTCCCGGCGCTGGGGCGTGGGCAGGGGGTGACCAAGTGCTGGAAGGGTCACCAGCACTTGGGTTGGCCCGAAACCACCGCTGCCTTTGTGGAGGCTCGCCACCGCCTTCCCAGCAGAGTGTTGGTGCCTTTACTTTTGGAAGGGACTGGTCTATGTTCCATTTTTAATGAGAAAGGGAAACATTTTCTCAGTGAAGAAGTAACACAGCCCAGCTGCAGCATTACCGCAGGCCGGGGCGGGTTTTTGCCAGAGCTGCCTGCTCAGCTATTGATGGGGTTCCAGAAGATCAGCGCTGGGATATTTGCACCAGGATAAGGGCCCAGGCTAAGCCTGCACGCTTTCCCAGACCTTCCCATCTGACCCAGGCTCATCACCATCCCCACCCCACCCAGTGCCTCTTGCTGCCATCCCGGTGCCCTCACTGGGAACCGTGGCCAGTGCTCAACAGCAGCAGTGGCCACCAGCTCCCCCGCTTTTCTCCTTGTTTCTTCCTCCCAAGAGGTGGGAATACCCCCATGGCCTAATTCCCCCTTTAGGCAGGGGAACAGGCACGAGTCGGCGCGCGGTGTTGGGTAGGGTGGCCTCCGTGGGGGAAGGCGAGGTCCGGGCGCCCGCGCGCCATCGCTGGGGACACTCGCCCACCCCTGGGGCGCGCGGTTGGGTGGAGGTGGGCGAGCGTTGGTGCTCAGCTGGGCGGCGCGGGAGCCTTGGAGCCGCCGCTGCGGGCTGGGGACGTCCCCCAGCGCAGAATTGGGATCCACGCCGCTGCCCGTGCTCCTGCGGGCCGTGCCCCTCGTCGGCCGCTGCCCGCGGGCCGCAGGGACCCTTGTGCTGGGAGGTGGGGGCACCGGAGCCGTGGTGAGCGGCGCCTGCCCCCCGCCCTCTCCCCTCGGCCGCTCGTGGTGCTGAGCGGCGGCCGGCCGCAAGCTGAGATCGAGTTTATTTAATTGACCAAGTGCCCTGCTGCTGACTGCAGAGGAGCAGGACAGCGTCTGCCTGAGGTAGGGACGAGGCCGAGAGGGCCCCGGGGGCAGGGAGCCCGCCCGCCGCCGAGCCACGGGCACAGGGGTCTTGGCAAAGCGGTTTGGGGAGGGGGACGGGTTCTGGCCCAGCGCTGCGCCTTCCAGCCCGCTCCCCACCAGCAGCCCCCCTGTACCCCAGGCTGCCTTGCTTCAGCTGTTAAGCCCCTGGCCTGGTGGATTACCTTTAATTTATGCCGGCAGTGCCCTTTCATGGATTATAATTCTGTACGAGATGTTTGTGCTGTATCCTCCCCCCGTATTAAAGTGTCAGGAGTTTATCCCCGGGCCATCCATCTTCAACACTTCCGCATGGGCTTGGCAATTCTCTGACATGAATATTATGGCTCTCCATGCAGAGTCTCCATCACTCAAGCTGACAAGTGGTAGAATCTCCTCTCTTGAGCGGGGTAAGTGACCTTTTCATATGCAGCGTAGATTCCCGGTCACGCCGCATCTGCTGCAGTGAAACCAGTGAGTGCCAGCAATTCCCTCAAGTCCTAAAAAACAAGTCACATGCCCTTTCGACTTGCAAAACCAACCCTTAGCATGACAAAGTTGAGGGCCTTAATCAGCCCCTGGTCAGCCCCTGCCAGCGCCGCTCCTGTAGAGCAGGATGGAAGCGCGGCTGTGCGATGCCTGCGGCGGGATTCACGGGCAGGCGTTTTCGGAGCAAGATGGGGAACGGGGGCGTCTGGCTTGCTGGGGCATACAGGAAAGATTTTTGTGACCAGTTAGCGACTTTGAAACCTCCACTCTGATCTTAACCAACATTTTTTTGAAGTGAGGTGCTTGACGTTAGATCCCTGAGCCCCACCAGGCTGCTGAACGCCTGGGCTCCCCGCAGCGCCTGCAGGGGCTTCTCTCTACCTGCACCCCCGGGGGGGCAGAGGGAGCCCCCAGCCCTGGGATGCCCCCCCAGCTCAGACCCCCCCAGCCGCAGTGCCCTGGGGATGCTCCCATCCACGCTGCTTGGCAGAAGGGGAATCCTCTGGAACTGAACCATGTGGTGATTCAAGTTAAAGCCCTCCTACAAAATTCCCACGTAACCCCAAGCCTTTGGTTAAGCTGGTGCCTCATTTTTTTTTTCCCCGTCTCCGGAGAGCAAAGGTACTTTCCTAGCAGCTCTGCCACCTTCCCCCTGCGAAGCTCCCCGGTGGCTCGTCGCCAGCACGGCGCAACAGAAACTTGTTAACACCTTTTCAGCTCCATCTTATTAAAGTCGAGGCAATTAACAGCTTCACTATTTACAAAACAAATCCTCTCGGTAGCACCTGAGAAAGAGAGTTACAAGTGTTTCCCAAACATCTCCCAGCTGGGGAGGACACCTACCACAGCTGCCTGCAGGGACGCGCTGCGTCCCCTGTCCCTGGCTGGAGGGGACACGGCCGTGTCTGCCACGAGCCCACCCCGCGCGTCCACCCCGAGGCCCCATCAGCGAGCACGGGTCCGCTGGGGAAGTTCCTCACCCAAGGGGAGAAGGTGTAGAGGGAGCCAGGGTGCGGGTTAAGCGCCCACCCGCTGGTCCTCACTCGCCCCTGGCCGGCCACCCCTGCTGGCGTACAGGAGCCACTGGTGGGTCAGGGAGCTTGTTCCCCTCCAAGGATGTCCCCACGGGTGGCTGGGGGGAGCGGGTCACAGGCGGCAGATTTACACCACCACGGAGGGATTTACCCCCCCCCTTTTTCTGGTTCCCTGCTCTCTCCTAGGATACATCCCATGCCCCCCACTTTGCGAACCACTGCCCCGGCTTACAGCGCAGTAAATTCCCCCTTTTCAAACAAGCCCCACGGAGATGAGCAACATAGCAGAGAACCGATGGGTTGGAGACAATCAAACAAATGCAACTTGCAAGGTACTTCCAAAATGAATCCCTTCCGCCTCTGTTCCCGTCCCATTCCCCAAACACGCACAGTGGCCGTGATTTATGAACAAGGCGACGTCTTCCCAAACTCAAATATTACCTGGGCGCAGAGGCGACTGCTGGGACAACCTCGCACGAGGGCACTCCCAGCCAAAGCGGCCTCGGTCCAAACGCTCCTGGGGTTTAGAAAGGACCCTGTCTGACGCTGGTGTCACACCTGAGACCCAGAGCCACCCCCCCCCCCGAGGGCCCGCAGTGCAGAGAGGAGAGGAGAGGGGGTCCCAGGTGCGGAGCAGAGGCTGAGCACCGCAGCCAGGGAACGGCCGCCCCGTGCAGGCAGGAGGCGAAGCAGAGCAGCAGGGGGGTGGGACAGAGCAGGATGGGGCCAGCAAGTGGAAAAGAGTAAGGCTGGATCTGCTGTAGGAGGGGAAGGTGGGGGTTCACACGGAGATGGCCGTGATGGGAAACAGGGAGATCTCGAGTGGCACTTCAGCTTCTCTTCTCCTTCTTTCTCTACTCTTCCTTCAGTGTCCTAAGCAACGTTAATCGAAGCCGCTTGTGGGCACGTCCAGGAGAGAATAGCTCGTCAGGGGACTTAGGACCACAGAGGCCTGGACAGTATACGGCCCTTAATTTCCTCCTCCGATGCTTTCAATAGCTCACGGGATGCCATAAAAGATGATAATGCCCAGGCCAGTGGAAAGCCTGTAAAACAGTGGGGAGAGGCCCGAGCGTCGCCTGGCTTGGGCTCAAACTCGGGCCATGCCTGGACTGAGTTTGCTGGTCGCAAGCTCTCCTGCTCGGGACAGCGCTGCGCTCCACGCCCCCCCACGCAGCCAGCGCTCGAAACCGCGCTGGGGCGAGTTACGCGCTCCGAAATGTTGGGCTGTGAAGTCAGTGGGACTCTTGTCGGTGATGTAGATGAAGCCTGACGGCTTGGTTAGACACAGACGAGGATGAGGACAACGGTTGTCACCTTCCCTTCCCCCTTCCACAGGCTTTTCTAACCCGCAACGCTACAGCTCCTGGCCTGACTCCTCTAGGGGACCACCTCTCGAGAACATCGCTGACTGCTTTAAGCACAGCCATTTCTTTTTCTCTCCCTTTTTGCCCCGTGCCTCGAAGCTAAAACCTACTCTGACGCCGTTCTCCCTCCCCACCCCTGCCAGGCAGACGCTTCTGCAGGCGAGCTGCCACCAACTACGCTAGGGACAAGGCACCTCCTCCCTGTCACTAAGTGGATTTCAAAGGCAATAAGCAAGAGAATAATTAAATTAACTCGGTGCCGAACACCTCCCGAGGTGCCGGGCATTCCCAGCATTGCAGGCGGCTGGAGAGCAGGTAATACCAGCCCGGGGCAGGCTGCAAACGTGGCTCCGGGGGACGTCGCCGCTGGCGCGGGAGCTCCGGCACAGCCGAGCCGGGGCAGGAGCCTGGGAAGGGACTCTTGGGATGGGTTTGCTCGAGCCAGCTCGGGTCCAGGAGTAAGACAGCTACACTCACCCTTTGATGTGCATGCGTTAACAACCCTTGTCCCAGGGCACACGCAGTCGTACATCCCAGCTCCGTACCCTCTGCTTGTTGTCCCCCAGGCTTCCCCCCGCGGGGTGCCGGGGCCATCACCCCAGGTAGCGGCCTCAGCTGCTGCTTTACCAAACAGCCCGCTATGTCAGACCCCTGTACATTTTTTATATGTTTGTATTTCAAATCACCTATAGTGCTTCTGACAGCAGCACATCCATTCCCCCCTCCCCATCCACTACAAGCTGCAAGACTTGAATCTGGATTTGAGACAGCCCGCGATTCGGGAGCGACCAGGTCACCGCCTCCGCGCGGCCCCAGCCCCAAGGTGTGCATGGGGAGCCTGGCCAGGCAGGGCAGAGAGCATCCCCGCTGCAGAGCTTTATCTCACCATCACCAGAGAGGTCACAAATCACCCCCTGGTCCCTTTCAAGCAGTTGGGAGCACTAAATTGTGCTGCTGGTGTCCAGACACCACCCAGCCTCCCAGGGCCAGGCCAGGTACCTTGATAAGCAGATAGTGTAAACGGTCAAACAGGATGGAGCCCAAAATTCACAATTTCCTGTGCTTTAACCTAGCGAGGGCCATAGCTGTGGGGGAGCCTTATTTGGGTCATTTTAGATTATCTCGCTTCCGAAGGGGGCTGCTCTGGCCGAGGATTTGCCACTGCTCGGCTTCAGTGGAGAGGATCTCAGATTTCACACGAAACAAAGTACGGGTGCTTTGTACGTTTCCAGCACAAATTTAATTACAGCTATGATCAAATAAATATTTGGGAAGAGTAATAAACAATGCTAGGAAGAGAACTGGGAGCGGCAATCGGCACCTTCCGGCGGGAAGCCGAGCGGGGTTTTAAACCCCAGCCGGTCTTTGGGGCGCTTTCACTGTCTCTGTTCCATGGAGATGTAATTAATTCCCACATCACCATGATTTGTTCAGTACCGTATTAACCACCCTGCCCTGTAACCAAGCTAACCACTGACAAAGTCTCTTCAACTCATTCCCTTGAAATTTGACGGCAGGACACCGACCTCACCCCAGGGAGCTTTTTCTGGAGACTTTTCCTAGCACTAAAAGTGCAGTTACATCTTGGTAGGCCAGTAAATCCACACGCAGAAATAAACTCATCGATCATCTCGTGTGTGCAGCTGAGGTCCCTTTTAAGGGGATACAAATGCATCAGAGCATCCCATTAAAGCACTTCACCCATCTTGCTCTATTTTCCCAGACAGGCCATTTCTCCCTTGAAGATCACGGGCTTTTGGGAAAATGATCGACTGAGGAGTCACGGAATGACAGACTGGTCCTTCAGGTGCTGCTGCTGGAACAAACGCCACCCCGGCCCGTGTTCGGGACGGCGGGCAGCTTGCCACACAGACCTCTGCACCTCCGAGATGCTGCTTTTTCACAGCCACACGGTGATGGGGAAAAAAAAAAAAATTTAAAGCCCGAAGGCTGGAAAAAGGGAAACAAAACTCAGGGAAGCACTGCCGAGATAAGCCGATCGGTGCTTACAGGGTACGAGCAGACTTGCTGGAGGGACGTGGCCCTCGGGGTCTCCCTTCGGCAGCAGCGCGTCGCTGGGGGCGCAGATGTCTGGGAAGCGAAGGGGAGGAGCGGCGGCGGCGGCAGGTCCGCTGCCCGGGTTACCCAGCCTGGTGCTCTGCTCGGGGAGCAAAGGCCCATCAGCCATGGAGCGGCGGCTGCCCAGTGACCCAGGGCAGGCAGCGAGCACCGGCTGCTCGAGGCAGGCAGCGAGCCACGGGACACGCGACCCCCAGCTCGCCCGTCTCACCAGCACGTAGCTGCTTCTGCGGTGGGCCAGAGACACCTTCCGAGATTCCAGGGAAGATGCACACACTCATCCGCTTGCTGAAAGACAAAGATTCTCAAGGCAGCTAAACAAAACAAACTAGAAAAGGAGTAACGATAAAAACCAACACAAATCCTTTAAAAAAGGGCTTGGATGAGCTAGTCTTCCAACTGTGTCCCTCCCACCACAGACACCGAGGCTTTCAGCCTGCTCCTCAGCGCTCTGGCTGCTATCCACCCACCGGTCCCCAGGGAAGAAACATTCTGGAGATTTGGTCTGGGTTAGAAATCGTCCTCACCTCTGAACGATGGCCCAGCCGACAAGACGGCGCTGGGTGGTCCTGAGTGCTGCTGCTATGGCGTGTTTTCCATTGCAAGCCACACTGGGAGAAATTACAAAGTGCTCTTCCGCCAAAACGCCCTCAGTCGTATTTATATTTAAGAAAAACTCCAGGTTGCACAGATAAGGTGGCTGATGATGCCCAGTTTCTACCTCTCAAGTTCTGTTAATGTATTTCTTTCTAAACACCCAGCATTTCTTGATACTTGACACAATCTTGGTGATTTTTTTTTTTTTTTAAATTTTTTGCAAGAGAGGCAACTGTTTCCAGCAGAAAGTGGTTTCTCACCAGCTTCACCCCCGGCCTGCAGCACATGACATGCAAACGATGGCACTGCAAATATGCAAACCGCTGGGGGAAAAGGTGGGTGCGTAACACAGCTGCTTGGCAGAGAATAGCAGCAGCCTGTGCCCTCACTTACAAATTTTAGAACACACTTGCTGCGATGCAAGAAGAGACCACAGCGGGCAAAAGGCCTGGAGTCACCCAACGCTGGCTTCTCGCCCCTCTGCCCCGCCAGCAGTAAGGCTCCGAGAGCACCAAGAGGTCACCTGGAAACACCTCCAGGCTGTGGAGGGGTCGGACGGCCTCCTCACAGCTATAGCCATGTCCTTTTTAGGATGCCAGAAGAATCTGATGTCCTCAGATCCAGCCCCAGCCTCCTTTTATCTCAAAACATCCCAAGGAACGCATTTGCTCCTCTGGCCCATCAGCCAGGGAGTCAATCTGCTTCCCAGGCTGTGTCACACGGGACGGAGGAGAAAGACAGATGCAATCCCTTTTGGGGGTGGTATACGTTTTCATATTACTTTGCGGCTATATTTATTTCCATTGATTTTTTTAAAAGTACTTGTTCAGGATCCTACACATAGCCCAAATACTTAAAAACACTCCTTCCACATTAGTCATGCAAGAGGAACAAAACATTTTGTGCCGGTACTTGCACTGGAGAGCCCTTTTTTCCTAGGAAGCAGCGCACGCCCCGACACGGGATGCCTGGACCAAGCCTGTTGGCGTGCCAGGGCAAGGTAAGTAAAGCGAGACCATTTCGTCAGGCTCAGACGTCTCGGGGAAGATGTACAAGAGAAGCTGGTAAGAAAGGGAGCAAGTTCATGCTTCCTGCAATGGCGAAGATGAATGGATTGGTCGGCCTGAAGGGATGCAAGAAAAAAGACGACGACTTTTCTGCAGGGCAAACCATTGGAACTAAGAGGCCTAAGCCAGAAGCAGAGCCTACAGGTAAGCGCTGGCTCCATTTGTAAGCCAAGTTTAACTACTTCAGCAGAAAAACCCCCTAACAACCCTAACAGCAGCAGCATAAAACCAACCTAGGCTTGGAATCAGTTTTTTCATGTGTTTCAAGCCAAGGAAAAATGCCCCATCCACTGCAGCGGGCAGGCAAGCAAGCTTACAGCATGGCCAGCAAGTCAGACAGCTGTTACAGAAGTCAGGAAAAGCCAAGCCTAGAACAAACCATGCCAAGCCTAGAATAAACAACCATGCCATCAGCTCTTCACACGGGCAAAGCCCCCCCCAAAGGGAGGGTCTAGATACTTGTCAGGAAATTGGCTCTGTACTTGCAGTCATTCGAGAAAGCAATAGCTCCTTGAACCAAGAGCACGAAGCCAAAAAAGGTAAATCTTAATTTCCACAAAGGAAAGTCAGGCCTAACAGCACCGATGGCAAGGACAGGACCGCCCGGTCTATGTGGAGCCTCAGACCAGCCCAAGGCCACCTCTCTCCACCGCAACCTTGCTTAAAAGACTCCCCACCTTTCTCTCATCGCCCAGAGCCTTACTAATTTAGCTGAATGGGTTAATTGTGACTCATCTTATTATTTCTTCCAAAGAAAAGATCCAGAAAGTTACCGCAGCATTGCCCTTAGGTGTCTGCACCCCCTGCTGCGGCCTGACCTTACGACTCCAGTGGAGCTGCAATATTAGCTGCACTGGAATGTTTTGGTTTTCCCTTGCAAAACAGGCCCATCTCGCCAAGTCTGAGTGTGCTCCAGTTACCAAAATATACTTGGGGGGGGGAAGGAAATTTCCATTTTTTGTGTTTAACTAAAATATTCCCATTTCTGTTGAAAGCGAGCAGAAAAGGGCGCTCCTCAACACGTTCCCCTTGTGCTACACACCACGGTAAGAAGCAGCTTTTGGAAGACCATTTTTTCCCTAAAGATTAAACAAATTCCCATCAGCAATCTCCAGACTGGCGTGCAAGTCCCACAGCCTCTGCGAGCAGAACCGATTTAATGTTACACAGGCGTGCACAGAAAAGTCATGTTTTATTCCTGGAAAACCCACTTGGCAGCAGGTACTGCTATTTCACAGGCGCAGGTGGGCTGGCACATACCAACGGCGACTTCTGAAGAGTCTTTTGGGTTTAAACTTTCTCAACCACAAGGAAGGAAGCCTGGAGAGAAGAGCTGATTGATACCACGTGACAATGAAACAACTGATCTTCGCTGGAACCAGATAGAGAAATAAAGATCCAATTTCTTGTCAGTACAAGGGAGTGAAAAGCAAAAGCTGCCAGTTCATACTGTCAGGACATTACGTTCTTGGGTCACCCCCAAACTGACATGACAGCGTTGACCTCAGCAGAATTATGCCAGATTACAGTACCTAGGGACATGGCCAGCATCATCTTCAATAGTAAATCTATAAAAGCGCGCATAAACCCCTTCATTTAATTGTAAAAATATACTTTACCTTACACCTTTTCCCTCACGTCGGCTGGTGAAGGTCACATCAACTGTTTGGACACAGAAAAGAGCAGAGGAGGGGAAAAAAAAATAAAAAAGGTAGAAAATGTAATTGTCTGTCAGCCTTGTCTCTCTCCGTCCAGGTCACTCCTGCCTACACACACCGGCGATCGTCACCCAGCTGAGCAGAGTTCAGTAAGAATATCAATATTTGCAAGGTGGAGGCATAGGGAAGCATCTTATGCCAGTGTTGCAGGGGCAGAGGCAGACAGGCAGCCGCAGGCGAGCGTGCGGAGAAGAGGAAGGCGCCCATCCTCATCTGGCCCTTTCTCTACCCGGTCTCCTTGTCTCGCAGCTCCAAAAGATGGTGTAAGCGAACACACTGTGTGGTTTCTTCTTGGATCTTTGTCTGAAGGCAAAGACAGCAACACAGGACAGAGGACAGTCGGAGGCGCCGCTGGAGCAGGGTGACAGGGACCCTCCTGGTGAATCACTCCAGCCTCGAGCACGCTCCAAACCTGCGAGCTCCATATGACAGACGCGAGGTCGGAACCGCGCTGGCTCTGCTCATTCCCACTTCCACGCGTGCAGCGTGGCGCGCTCTCTCCGTTACAGCTCCTCAGCTGCCCTCTCCCACAGCTGCGTTATGGAAAAGTTTCCTTATGACTATTCTCAGTTGGTTTGGCTTCAATTTATTCCCACTAAACGGAATTCACATGTAATTATTACTGCAATGCCTTAGCATTTGCTAAAAGACCATCTTTCCCTTTACTAGAACACATTCTTATAAGTCAGACTGACCAATTCTTTAAGGTTATTCTGCAATACATGTTCTTTTTAAAAATAAGCCTTGGCCGGACTGAAAGAAAACTGGCCACTAATTTGTGATGGCTGATTTAGAAAGCCCAGAAGTCATTAGCAGGCTTGTAACAGGCATCACTGCAGCGATAGCCGCTTTCTCCATTAAAACGTCGTATCACGCAGAGAGAAATTCCCTACACATCTTCAGGTAACAGTCACTGTCTCCAAAGAAACATTTCAAAACACAATATGGCAAACGATCCAAGCACCAAAGGACTGGCAAACCTTGAGGACACAGGTGTTAGGGTCCCCACTCCCACCCACGAGGAGGCACTCAAGCGCGCAGATCCCAGCGGCGCGTCTGCAGTCACCGCTGCCCGCGCTCGCCCCGCGTTCCCACGCCACAGCCTGGCGCGGGCAACAGGCGCGTGGGCACTAATGCCACAAGGCGAGGACTGGTCAGCCTAGCAGCCTTCGAGGTGCTGGACGATCATGGGAACGTGTGCCCGTGTTCAGATGGGAAAATTGAGGTGCTAGGCACACGGAAGACTGGCAGACAAGCCCGAATTCAGAGTTTGGTGGCCTTGACTTTTATCCTGTTCCAAAACAGACAGTGAAGAGAATTCCTCCACATTAACTCAGATTAGATTAACGTTAGATTGGGCTACAGATCCAGTACCTGGTGCCAAACCCCCTTAACTACAAGGAGGTGTTTTTTATCAAAGAGATATACTGATATACTGCTCAGCTGATAGGACACAAAGCTGGAACTAGAGATGGGTTTTATTCTTGATCCCACTGCTGCTCCAAAGGATAACCCGACGGGAGTCATCGCTTCTGTCCCTGACCTTCACGCTCGTGCCATTCGTGTACTGCTGGTCACCCTGTACAGCACTGCCTCGTCTACTGTGGAGACACACAATAAAGAAACTGGGTATCGTTATTGAAATTATGTTTAGGGATTACTTAAAATTGTTCATTCCAGGAATCCCAATGTAGTCTTAAAAAGGAACAGTTTTCAGAGAGAATGGGCAAGTGGCAAAGATGCATCATGGCTGCTTTATAGCGTGGCGACATTCTTTGCCACACGTAACGATGAATTAACAGCGATTATAACACTAAATTTGGAGAATCCCTCGACACTGAGTCAGCACTCAGGTGAGGCAACGCTTTATGGCAGTTCATTAAAAAAAGCAATAAAAGGCTTAAGAATGATCACAGATCCTAACTACATGCAGCTAATAATCAGTATGATAAACTATCATTCACATGAGTAGGAAATTGGACGGACATTTCGCTTCCTATGCCTTTGTTGCTCCCATTCAATTGCACTGATGGTGCTATTCAGGGAAGCCAGCATGGTGCCTGTTTACAAGAGAACTTTGCAAAACAAAGACAGTCACGGTCAAAACTTTGCTGGTCAATTCAGCATATTTACATGGAAGACCTCTGAAGAAAAAAAAAGTATTCTGAAATAGCCTCACCGGACAGTTGAGCTGGAAGTGGTAAGTAGCAGGGAATGAGCTCACGACTATCTGGATGTGGGGTGGCCACAGAAAAAAGCTGGTTTTCCAACAGAGGCTTGATCAAACTTTCCTCGTCCAGGCAAAAATACCATTGCACAACTCCCTGAGCAAAATGGCAAACGACAAAGCGATCTGCATGCAGAAAACAGTGTTGTCCAAGTCCAGCTCCAGAGAAATCTGGCACAAGCTCTTAGCTCGCAACAGGAGCGGAGAACCTGCCATGCCAACATCTGACAATACATTTCAGATGTACAGATAGTGTACCAGCTGAGCAGCTGCCAGAAACGATCCCATTTTCCTTTTTTCTTTTAACCAAGAGAATGGAATTGCTCCAGATTTACAATGAAGCAAACTAAAAGCACAGTTGGAACCACTGTTTTTAAGAGAACCTTGCTATGCCATAACTTTTCACGGTTCAGTTGCTAAATTACACATTATAAAAATAAGTAAGTGCAATTGAGAGACTGTGTTAATCTCAGAAGTTTAAACATCACCCAGTAATGACTGCTTTATATTGGCCCTCAGTAAAGTACTTTATGGGGCATGCAGGAGATTTATCCGCACGCGTATGTTAAATACTCCTGGGAATTTTCTCACATAGAGAGATGAGGCCTAACACAAAACTGAAATACGCACAAAACATTGCCGTCATTCACACGGCAACAGGAATGCCACCCAGTAAGAAAAAACTTTACAACGCCTGAAAGAGATAAGAACCGATAACCAGCATGGCAAGGAGATGTTGCTTTTGCAAGTGCTGAATTTCCTAACCTGACAATCAGCGCAGATTCTGGAAACGTAACAAAAACCCAAGTGTCCCCTTGCAAGGAAATGAGAGCTTAGGCGTTGACTATAAATAGATTATAAAGAAGCATGGGTAGTTCGCAGAGCAGTTTACTAAAGCCAAGGATATTTAGAGCCAAATTTGGTTCTTGCACATAAAAATTCCCTGGAATTCAGGGTGAGTTCGTACACAATTGCTCGCCCAGGCAGTCTGGGGCTGACAGGCTGCACCCAACCGCCTCTTGCAATTCTCCCTAGTAGTACAGAAGATCCATCCAGGCTGATTCGGAGATCCCAGGGGAGAAGACTTCTAAAGAAAGTAAATATGATGGTAAAGAAGTTGCATATACAGTACCAGTAGGTTTGTTTGTTTGTTTGTTTGTTTTTAAATAATCATGCTTCAGCATAGTCCCACAGCTAAGCCAGTGTTCTCGGGGACAAAATATGATGCCGTACAAGACAAATGTAAGCACACCCAGCACGCCACTACATGGAGTACTGTGTACGAAAGCATCACCTCCCTTGGCTGTAAAACACTCACAAGCAGTAAACTGAAGAGAATTCTTAATCCTTCAGTGTTATCATTATTGGAGTATCATTCACCCGCTTGTCTGCAAGCTGCCTTCTTCTCCCACCAGCTGCTTAGTCTTACAACAAAGCCTCCTTGCTGGCTCCAGGGGCCAACAATAGGCTCTCCCCTGAGCTTATGGCAGCATCTCCACCATCCCCTGGCAGGAGGCAGCATCACAATAATTTGACAGGCATCCTCCCGAGGAGGCTCAACACATCGGTCATGCTGCTGACACCCCGCACCCAGCAGAGCTCATCCAGACCACAGAAGATTTCTCGGTATGGGCAGCTGCTCCTGATGGAGCATAGCTGGTTTTTCTGTTTCACTATCAGCAGGAAAAGAAAGTACCTGTTTCCTGTGAGAGTCCTCACAACACAGCCCTGTTGGTTTGAGCTAAGTCTGCTTGAGTAAAGCAAAGCAGCAGGTAATCAGCAGAGAGGACTGAAGTCCTATTTCTGGTCCAAGAACAAATCTACTGAAGGGCATCTAAAAAGAAATAGTAGTGCAAAAACTGTTGCAAGTTACCTTTTATGATGTGCAAAAAAGTCTCTCTTTCCAACAAGATAAAAATAATTACTCTTCAGATTTTTTTAAAAGGAAATTGAAAAACCACAGTGTTTTCACCACAGTATTTTCAGAGGCTGCACTGCTGTTGGGCAGCACCAAGCCAACCAACATTCACTGTCCAGAATAACACTAATTATCTTGATCTGACTGCTCCGACTGAATGAAATAAAACTATGACCCTTGTGTCCCTAAATAGGATCTGCCATTCTAATATGGCACTGAAAAAAGCAAGAGTGAATCACTCCTTCCCTTCATATAGCACCGTGAGATAAAGGTCCATCAGTTTATCACCAATGCACCAATTTTGTTTAGACAACTGTTGCTTAAAGGATGGTTAAGACTAATAGCTTGAATGAAGACAAATCCTCTCTTTTCCCACGCGAGAAAGACAAGGGTTCACAAATCTCCATGTAACACCTTTTTTTTTTTTTTCTTAAATTTGCTGGATGAAAGTCCTAAGCTCTGAACAGTGACTCATTTCTGAAGCTTGACATGCTGGGATGCTCTGACTTATGCAGGCAATGGGGAACTGGCTTTGATTGAGGTTTCTGCCATCTTTAGTGTTCAAGGTTCCTGGCAGTTTAACTGCTCTTAAAGATAATAAATCCCTTATGAGACAAGAAGGCTGAACAATCACATACTTCAGACTAGCTCAATCTGTATAGTTCCAAGAATAACTTCCAGTGCAGGTGATAGCAAGCATATGATAAGCAAAGTTCCAGGAGAAAGCCTGTTGAAAAACCAGAATTATGGGCAACAGACTGAACTGCTGGTTTTATGGACATAGCTCTATTCCAGCACTCAGGCAGTAAAACTAAAATGAACTCCCTCAAAGTTAAAAATACCCAATAAAACACAATAGGCAAGGTAATTATTTTGACTCGACAGAGGGAGAAGCCAGGTCACTCGCTCCCACAGAGAGCAGCTTACCTTGCTGACACCAAGTAGCAAGACATCTTTCAGTTCATCTGGTTTTTCCAAGGCTACATTTTGTGATATGGATTTGTAACACTGGCCAAGCCTATACCACTCTGGGCCATATAAAAAACTAAAGAGCAAAAGAAACGCAGGCAGCACGTCCTCCAACAGCCTCTCCTGCGGTGCCACAGCTCCCCCAGGGGACCGGGCTGGTTGTCCCGTTTACATTCCCAGGACTGCTCCGTAACACAAGTTCTTCAAGAACTTGGCTGTGAGATTTGCTAGGTCAAGCTTGTCCTACACGTACCAACACAGCAAGTCAGGATGGCACCCGAGAGATGAAGGTATCTTCTCTCTTTCTACCTTTCCGTTAGAAAAACAGAAGTGAACACCAGTAGCAACCGAAGGCGATAGCTCTGACATTACACAATAAATCCATGACAGACATACCTGAATGACTGAAACTTTATATTGCATGGGTTATAAAGGCAACATTTGCAACATCAGCTGCTTTTGCCCCTTCTCCTGGTGAGGACCCACATACTCTATGGAAGTTATGATTTTCTATAGGTACAACATAGCACAGGTCTGTCACAAAAGCAAAACTGAGAACTCCAGCAGTAACGTAAAGGAGAGATTTATTGTCAGGTAGTATCACATCAAAATAAGTAAGCAAATGCCATAGTAACTAACAAAATACAGGAGAATGTCTTGTGAAGTCACCAGATTTTAGTTTCTGGCATCTTCAAAAAAAATTTTTGTTTGGCTGACAGGAAACCACAAAGCGCAACTGTCCTGCAATTGGAGCAATCAGCCACGTATGGGGACAAGTATAGGCCAAATAAATTAGTTGTAAACAGATCTGTTTACTGTAATTCTAACCACCTCATATTTTTTCTTCATATTTGAGGGTATGGGCTTGCTTTTTTTTTTTTTTTTTTTTATTTTCCTACAAGTCCCAAGATTTTTAGGTCTCAGTACTGTAGGGACCAGTTTTCTAAATGTTTATTCTCTGGGCTGGCAATAGTGGTTTATTCCACTGAGAAGATAAACAATTAGCTTAAACAAAGTCTAATGTTACAGACAAATTATTTATGTTTGTGGTAATTACTCAAGTTGGGGGAGCAAGTTCTTTCATGAAAAATTATGACATGGCTTGTTTGTTTAGTATTAGTCAAGCATACCAATATTCCAGAGCAGTGAAAACGAGGGTGTTTTCTCCATCCTAGCCACTCAAACCGTGGGATACAAAGCTCAACGCTTGGTGTTAACAGTGCAAGTACAGCTCTTAAGGAAATTAAAAAGCCCTGTGCCCCCCCCCCAAGCAATCTAGTTACTTTAGAAAAGGTATTAGTGCAGGATTAACCCATTGCCTGTTGAATAGCACGGCCCCTAACCCATTCTCTTGCAATCCTCAAATAGAACACATTAAAGTTCAAGGGTAAACAACCGTGCAAGGAAAACAACAGAAATCAGCATACCTGTTAAGAGCAGGAGAATACAGAAAACACCCTTAAGGTGAGCTGTTCCAGTTAAGCACCTTTCTTTTGATGTTGGAAGACAGCATTAGTCCTTGACTAAAATACACCTTCTTGTGACTTCTAATGGAAACCAAAGAGTGATTTATAATCGCTGTGCCTTTCACCACTGAGATGAGGAAAGTACATTCAATGTACCTTCAAACAAGTCCTTCAAATTACGTTCTAACAAAATATGTCAGGCTCAAGTGAATCATCTTCAAGAATGACCTTAGCTCGGTGATGTAATCAGCAATTAAAATTCTAACGTTGCTACCATGCCTCTGGTAATTGTTTTCTAAGTTTACATCCCCGTACCTCCCTTCATAATGGAATTTGTGTCTGCTAAAAAACCACTGAAATACAGCGCTCGGTTTCACAAAGCGCAGGCCAGCTGTATGTCATTCGGGAATCTGCACTGGTGTAAATAATTTTGTTCTCCCCAGACAGCCAAACCAAGATAAATGGGGGAAATAGCAGTTAAGTCACACCTGTGGAGAATTTTGTCTTTTTCTAACCACTCACCACCATAAATTTCCCATGTAATTCTACATTCACTTTGTCAATAGCAAAGCTACTAGAACTATTACATCCTGGTTAAGTGTAAGGTTACTTATCCCCCGAAGACACAGGTAGTTAAGACAATAACATTTACTTCAGATAATATTGATTACATAGCCAAGGGACACACTGAAAATTTATATAATATATATCTGTAACTTGGAATGCTTGAGATGGTTTCCACTGAGCTCTCACCCCTGATGCTCTTCCTCAGTGATCTGATGTTGCAGCCTGGGTTTATTAGGATTGTGTTCAATCAACCAGTCAGCAAGCCAAATCTGTGGAACAAAAACCCCAAACATTTTCAGTTTTCTGTTGTTTTGTTAAGCGTATGGGAGAATATGAAAAGCATTACTTGAAACCTCTGATACAGATACTCTCCTACCATGCTGCAAAGCAGAAGACCTTTCAGAAAAAATGGACATACAAACAACCTGTTTTTTTTAAATGTTCTTTTAAATCTTTGCAATTTATATTGCTTCTGAACAATTCACACTAACCTTCAGAAGACAACTTTTCCTGGCAGTGTCTATCTTTGTGTCTGTATAAGAACATTTGAGCCATACTGCAAACAATCCGGTCAGCTCTGTTTTGGAATGAGGCTGTACGACATGCATGGAACTGCTGAATGAAACGTTACTCCCGACAACACTTACAGATACTTTATCTAGAGATCATTCATTAAAAGTGCCAGACTTCTGCACTGAAATCACCTTATAGTACCTAAGACTTGAAACCAAAACACGATTACTTTTTGAAATTCAACTTGTAAGTTTTCCAGCAAACTGCACTTAAATAAGAACGTGTGAAGTAGGAATGCCTTGAGCCCCAACTTCATCTGCCAATGTCGCAGCCTGGCCTTAGGCAAATTAACCCTTTGCCTCAGTTTCTCCACTTGTAAAGAGAAGTTTTTAACACATCCTTATTTACTTCACAAGGCTGTTGAAAACTGGTTTCTGGAATGCTAAGTACAACAAACTTCGTACCATACTGTGAAGTGAAAGAATTGATAGAATAGCAGACCAGTAAGGTAAACAACACTCTCCTTTTATTGCCAGGTACAAAAAGATTGGTTTGCAAAGAATGAGACAACAAGCAGAGCACTATGACAGTCCTCACAGGTTAGTCAGCAATAGCAGAACAACAGTAAGAACATGACAGAAATGGAAAACAAACAAACAAATCCCAAAATACGAAAGAGTACTTGGGAAAAAGAAATTTTAAAATCATTTGAGCCTGATTAAATTTATCCTGTGTTACTTAGGGGATTGGTTGAGACAACCTCTGTGCTGCTAACAAGTATTTCTGAGTGGCCAGGTGGTTTCTGATGCCATCTTCAAAAAGAAAGGAAAAAAAAAAAACACCAAAGGAAGAGCCAAATCACACCAATTTCAGTTCTTCAGTTCCTGGAAGGCTACTAGGAAAAAAAAAAAAAACACAAGCCACAACCCATTCCAT
The DNA here is from genome assembly GCA_017310255.1 of Butorides virescens. Classification (NCBI taxonomy): domain Eukaryota; kingdom Metazoa; phylum Chordata; class Aves; order Pelecaniformes; family Ardeidae; genus Butorides; species Butorides virescens. The sequence continues at coordinate 23,648 of JADKXX010005116.1, forward strand.
CAATCTTCCTGTAAGCCACCTAGCAAACTGAAAGGCAATAGCCATCATCTATTTCTGAAAAGAAGTAGTATGAAATCAGCATTATTTTCCTTCTGTTACAAGGCCACAGACATTATGGACAGGGAAGAAGGAACAAATATGTTTTCATTTTAGTAAAGGTATTGACACTGCTTCATACAGCTTTCTTACGAGCAAGGAAGGAAAGCATGAAGTTACTATTAGTTACCACATAACTGGCTAGAAAATTGTGCTCAGAATACAGAGATTAATTGCAAGCAAAACCAAACATTGAGTTAGAGAAATGTGACTTATAAGGTAAGAGGAAAAAAATAAGCTTTTAATATAGTGAAGGGAAAAAAAGATGGCAACACTCTTCAAATATGCAATAGGTTGCTGCGAAAAATGAGTTATTACATTATCTCCAATGTTCTCTGGGGATGGTAAAAGGAAAAAAAAATAGTAATGGGCTTAAAATTGGAGCATGGGAGATTTAGGCTAACTTTTAGTGAAAGCTTTTTAACTAAGTGTAATTAAGCACTGAAACAGGTTGTCTAGGGAGACTGTAGACTCTCCATCATTTGGAGTGCTAAAGAACAGGCCAGACCAACATTTGTTAGGAATGGTAGATACAATCGGTCTGGCTTTTGGGGCAAAGGGATGGATAAAAAGACTTCATCTCTGTTTTCTAGATTTCTATGGTAACAGTGCCAGACCTACAGATACAATGAACAGATTATAAAGCTGGAACAACCAAAGTGCATTTAATCTGACCTGATGTATACCACATAATTCATAGAAACACCCCTGAATTCTTTTTCAGACCTTTTTTCTGCAATGGATCTTTTAGAAAAATGCAATGTTGATTAAAAACCTGATAATGATGCAGAATCCACCACAAGTGCCAATAAGCTGTCACAGGAATTAATTAACCACATTCTTAAAGAAGTGCTAGTGTGAATGACTTGAACAAAACATTGACCACAGTTTTCCAGATGAAAGCAAGCTAATTTTGTTTAGGGACTGAAAAAAAGAACCATCACCACCACCAAAACACAAACAGGAAATTAACTCTAGCCTTTCCACAAAGAACTGCAATTTGAATGACATCCACGGTTAAAAGGAATCATACATGAGAAGAGGGCAAGGTGCATCAGCTTGATAACTAGAAAGGGGTCACAAGAAGACAGAAGAACTTCCTGTAGGTCAGTTCGACTATTCAAGATATGATTCTTTTGAGTGCAACTGAATTAATTTTCCTGGTGAACTGTGGAGCAACACAAGTAAATGCTAATCAATGCTGTATAGTCAAATAATAGCTTATCCTAAGGAAGGATTGATAATATTCATTTAAATAAACATAACAATGACAAAATATAGACAGCCTTGCTAAGAACTCCACAGTGTTTACTCAGCTGTGTAACTACTAGTAGTGTGATTAGCATCTAATCTCACTTAGTATCTATTATATGAGAGCTATTTAATCTCAAACTCACCTCAGAAACAGTAAATAAAGTAAAAACTTATATTTGACATCATATGACGGTACCAATTTACCTTTCCAGCCATCTGTAACAACTACGTGTTAGAAAGAGTTTTATAGAAGTCCCCTAAAAATGCTGTCATTTCATCATGGCTGATTTCATTTAGTCCTGGCCCTCATTTCATCTGTTAACAAACCAATCAGCTCCTTGAAAGGCAAATGTTATTTGATTAGCTCATTAGCAGGTAGCTAAAACAGCACAGCTCTTTAACAAAAGAGTAGCTTTCCTATGTACAGGGACTTTACTAATACGAAGTGAAGGCATCACAAAGCACACCCACATATCGTGATACTGATGTACTGTACATACCATTGGATCTGCTGGCTTCTCCTTACATAGCGCAGTGAGCCCAGCTAGTAACGTAGGCTTTACATAAAGGTTCAAGTAATCCCTAGCTCTTTGTCCAGCTGGAACTGGCTCCAAGATCACTGTAAAGAATAACCAGAGGTGTTAGAAAGCAGCTTGTGGAGTGATTTAAAAAGGCATTCTTTCAAAGGTTGTTTATATATGAGCTGCTCTTTTCCTTAATAAGTTAATAATACATAATGGGTTTTATAGCTTCTCCCACAACAAACTGCAGAGAAACTACCTGAACCCCTTTACAATGCCCCTGAGGTCATCTTACTAATTATAGACAATTATGAAAGGGGAGGAAATCGGATCACCTGGGGAAAACATATCCTTGAAGATGAATTGGGGCATGAGAGGAACAACATATCCCATGCTTAGTACTTCCTTCATGCAGTGTGAAGCTGGTTTCTGAAGACCCTAAGAATCTCACCTTAAGTCCAGCTTTGTCATTAGGGTGAGGAGAAGAGACACGGTTTACAATGGGTAAGGTTTGTAGGGAAGTACAACATCTTTTATTAAACTGATATGGTTGGCAGAAACAGCCAAGTTTCTCTGGCAGAGTTTCCCTTGCATCTTTCTGTCAAAGAGCAAAGCCATCGTTACATTACAAACAAGAGGTCCTCTCCCAGCCTTTCCAGGTTCTATGGCCCATTTCTCTGGCACTTAACTTTGGAATTGCACTATTGGGTGAGCATCCAGCTGCTGTTGAACCGGAATTACTCAACCTGAGCCCAAGAAGACAGTCTTCTCAAGCCAGCAGGAGTCCCCAGGGCTGACAGTGCCAGAAGGACGTACTGGACTGTAATAGCTTCCCGCTCCCTCTCATTTACCAGCTTTGTCTGCTCCAACACCCAGATCAGAGTTTGAAAAGTAGAAGCAATCCCTGTAACTATAATGGCTCTTCTGATACATTTTGGTATGCCTTCCATAGCAGAAAATATCAGCTTACACATAGAGAGACTCGCATTCTTATAAAGCGAACAAACCCAACCTCTTCTAAATCCATTTGTATCTAGAGTCTGGACAGAGACAAGTAATAATGGGGAAGGACACTATCCTCCCAAAGACTGGCAATGTATTATTTGCACCATTTTACCTTCTGGAAACATGAATCGAATTTCTCTTTCTGCTGAGGAAATGCTGAAACTGCCGTGGAGTGCATTCCTCAGATCATCAGTCCCATAGATTGCTCTTAAGCTAAAAACAAGAGAAAAAACTACTTGGCAACTGCAAATCCCTTCCAAGTCTCTGTGGTGTGAGAACATACAAAAGCAATATATATGGACTAGTTAACAAGGCATTGGCTTAATTTCGTTTTTAAAAAAAATACATAGCCACCTAAAATTTATGTTCATGCACTCAGCATTCTCCATAAAATGGGTGAACTTTACTTACTAAAAAAACAAAGGTGAAAAGCTGTTAGACAAAACCAAAGAGATAACAGGTCACTCCAAATCTGAATCTCTATTGTAAAAGGAAAAAAAAAAAAAAAAAAAAAAGAGAAAGAGAAATTCTGGTCTCGATTAAGAGGAAGACAAAATCTTACTGACTTCACCAAGGCCAATCAATGAGTTACCTGTGAGGGTGAGTTCTCCTAGCTTTTATGCTGTTTGATGGTCCAAGCAATTCCTTCCAGTATGAGACTGCGCAATGTCTGGCAAGCACCATAGCAACTAGAGGTCCAGAACTCATATAGGCTGTTAAATTAGGAAAAAATACTTTTCCGTATTGGTCTGCATAAAAGTTGCTACATTGCTCTGGGCTTAACTGGAGCTTCCGTTTCTATAAATTGTAAAAGAAAAAAGGAATGAAAAAAAGCTTGCCAAACTAAGATAGCTTGGTACCTCAGGTAGGACAGCGTCCTCTGGTGCAGAACAGACACAGAGTAATGGCCCAGCTGCATTTGATTCTCCCAGATCTGATCCTCTTTGAGATACAGAGTAACAAAGAGCAACAGTTCTCCAAGTTAATTAAGCAGACAATAACAGGCCATTTGAGTAAGATGTGATTTTAGCCTACAATACACAAACCACAGCATTTTGAAACTGCTGGATGACTTAAAGTACAGTCAGGACACGGTACAGAAAAAGCAAAGAGCATTACAAGGGCAGGATTTAATTACTCAGCTGCTCCTGCATAACACTCTACTTTTAAACAATTTTCTCTTCAGCCCACACTGTTAATTATGCAATTGTTCTGGTTTTAATTCCGTACTCCTGCTTTGCGCCTCTCACAACAGCTCCTCGCCTGCAGGTGCCCAGGATTAGGACATGTTGGGACGTTGTCAGAAGGCACAGGGCAGTCACAAAAACAAGAGGTTTTTTTTTTTTAAAGTGCATTCTTTGAGCCCGAACTCATGCAACACAAGAGTACCCCAAATTCAGATTCCTAGTAAGTTTGATGCCAAAAGTCACTGGAGACATCAGAAGATGCTATAAAAACCTTGTCGTTAGAAAAAAAAAAAAAATCTAATTTCTCTCACCTTCTGATACATTTCATATAAATAAACCAACCAGAAAGGTAAGGGAAGACATTAAATTGCAACAAATGTGAGAAAGAATAGAAAACCAATTACATTTTGGGGGGGAAATCTTAAAATTCGATCTAGAAGCGCAGCGGTCGCTCACGCAGTGCCAGAGAGCCAAGGGCGCTGCCGCGGGGCCGGCGTGAGGAGGAGGAGGAGGAGGAGGAGGGAGGAGGAAGAAGAAGAAGGAGGAGAAGGAGGAGGAGGAGGAGGAAGGAGCCGGCAGGACGGGAGCACAGCGCCCCCCAGCGGCCGCCCCGCGCGGTGCCCGGGCTCACCTCGCCCCGCGGGTCCGGGGGGGGTGCGGCCGCCGGTCGGGGGGGGGGGGGGGGGGGGCGAGGAAGCCCCGGCCCTGCCCGGCCGCTGGCGATCCAGCGCTCCCGCTTCATTGCCCCGATTCTGCCCTAGGGCAACGGATTTTTTTCAGATGCTCCGGTAGAGCTGGCGCACGGAGAGCCCGGTAAAGGTGGGCCGGGGGCGCGTTCGTCACCAGCGAGCGGCAAAGCTGAGCGCAGCCGCCGCGCTCCAGGGGCTGACAGGGGCCTCCAGGTCAGGCCCAAAACGCAAGGACAAGCTCGGCGAGGCCTGTTTAAACGATGCATTTGTCATACATTTAAACATCCATAAAGCCCAATTCCATTAAAAACAGAGGAAACAAAAAATACAGCAGACTGCTACCAGCCAGCGATCTAATTCGATTAATTCTCCAAGCATCCACTTGGCAGCCACACGCTGTACGAAACCTGGAGGTGCCAGAACGATACGCTCTCTGAAGAGTTACTTCGGAGAGCCCCCATATCTGCTACATATGTTTGCTAAATCCAAGTTTATTAACAAAGTCTGTGTTTTCCTGTGGTCAGCAAAATAGTCGGTCTGTTCTGTTCCACCCCGTGTGCCAACAGAGTGTATCCCTACGGAATCTGGCAGCGGTGGTTGATGACATACAAAAAATACAAACCGATTTTTTGGACACGCTAGCTTTTAGTTACTGGCTTGACTGCTGAAAGTTAAGATAAATACTGTTCTGACTTACAAAGTGCAGTTATTTTCTCTGGAACACAGCCTATTACCTGAATGATCAGGAATCCCGATCGGAGAATGAGATCCTCTATTTCTTCTTCTTTATCAACGGCATCTGGTTTGATGAGGGCCAGAGTTCTTTCCACAAAAATCTGAGGTTCGGGCATTAACATCTGCATCTTGGCTTCTAAATTAGAATTCACGTGCTCCTTTGGTACTGCAATGACACCAGTTCACACTGTTTGGAGTCTGTCAACTGCACAGTCACCTGTGGTGACATTGACCGTGCACTCCAGCAACAGGGAGCGTCACCCCCCCTTCACAACCGCCACCTGAGGTCTGCACTAGTTACCACTCTGTAGCTCACACTCCCTTTTTCAGTGCAGGAGCATTTTGTGGAAAATAAGCCAAAAATTCAATGTTGTTAGCCAATCGTAAAATCTAAGCTGTTCTATTTCTCCCATTTCACTAATTAACTCAGATGATACACAAGAGAAAGAGAAGCACTACCGCATACTTTGCTGCGTGCCAGAGCGAGCTGGGCTCGCAGGCTCACTGCGCCCGCACCCCCTCCATCCACTGACCGCGTGTCCCACCACGTGTTCCACCAAACCCCACGTCTGCATCCTCACGCACAAAGACTGTGGTGGGGGACTGAGCTACTTGGAGCTAGTCCCACTGTAAGGCTCCGGGTATTTCCCAATTGTTATTTAATTCTTGTATTTATGGACTCAAGACCAAGTGCCAGTTTCCTAAGGGGTCGGACCAGGCCCTTAGCAAGCTGCCAGGATACCAACCTGCTCTGTGAGCAGCGGAACTAGCGCGGGCGTTTCCTACCCACCCGTGCCCACCGACCTCCTCTCCCCCTCTCCCCTGCCCCAGGTCCATCTCCACCTGCGCTGGACAAGACACCGCTGCGCAGCCGAGGGGCCGGCTCACTGCTGCCAAAATCGTGTGTAGCGGCTCAGGTCCACCCGCCTTCGCGGCTGGGGTGACCTCTTCTGCACCTACGCCTTTGAGACTCCGCGCTCGCTTCCAGATGGGGTTGAGCAGCTGCGGCCTCCCCGTGCCGCGGCCCGCAGGGGAGGAAGGCGGAGAGCGGAGCACAGGACGGCCGGGGCCGCCTCTCCCGAGGGACCAGGCTGAAAGCGCGCACACCCGACGCCGCCGGCCTGCGGCTGGAACACCCCCTCACGGACACCGGCGGCCCGAGGGGTCCAGGACCCGACGGAGACCCCAAGAAGCGGCTCCCTCCTCGCCGCAGCCCCCTCCCCGCCGCCCGGCCGGGGGCAGGGCTCGGCCCCGCCTACCCCAAGGGACCCGCCGCCAGCCCGCCGGCTCCGCCTTCTCCGCCTCCACAGCAGCTGCGACCGGTCCCCCCGCCCGGTCCAGCCCGGCCCGGCCGCCGCCGCGGGGCCTGTCCCGCCGGGGGCGCCATGCCACGCACCTTCCCGCTCGTCGCCGTTGCTAGGCGACGGCGGGGCCGGCTCCCCGGGCGCAGCGGCCACAAGATGGCCTCCGTGCCCCTCGGCGGCGCGGGCAAAAATGGCGGCTGAGGAGCGCGGGAGCGGCTCGGAGCTGGCGGCCGGAGGGAGGCCGCGACAGCCGCGTCTGCGAGCAGGGCCCCAGTTCGTGGTCGCCTCTGCGGTACGAGAATGAGCAAGGGAGCCGCGTGATCCGGAGGGGAGCTATCAAAAATCTCATTTTTCCGTGACAATAAAAGCTTTATGTCGGTTTTTCCCCACACTCTGGACTGCTGAGGGAGGCATGATCTCACAGCAGATGTTCACAAACTGAGGTGACTGAGAGAAAGAATGAGCACACAAGCCCTTCTTCGTGTTATTTACATATCCGTATTTATTGCGGGAGCATGCTCGAGGTTTCCTGTTTACACGCCTGATCAACAGCGGGATCAGGAGCTCAGCGCGCAGCCTCACGGCACGCCCAGCGACCCAGCCGGAATCTACAGCTCTCTAATGTTGTTTTTCAGCACTTTTGACTGAATTACAGCGTCCATCCAGGGCTACATCTCTTTCATCACAAAACCAAACGTGGCAATGAGTAAGAGACCATCGCTGTTTTCAGAGTTAAGCCATAACGAGGTGAGCCACAACCAGAGCTGGGGAAGCCGCCTTCCCTGGGGGTTTTCACCAGATTTTACCACCTTTGTGCCAACACCCTTGCTCCCTGCACACTCCCCGTTTCCCCGGCTCTCCGGGGCCGCTCCCGCTCGGAGCCGTGACAGCACAGCCGGCCGGCCGATGCGATCTTCCCTGCCGCGGCCTGGCTCACACCCTGGAGGCCGAAGCGCTGGGTGCCGCAGCCGCAGGCCCCGCTGTCGCCTCCCGGTCCGCCCTGTTTACCCGGGCAGGGCAGCGCGTGCCACGGGCGGCTCTCGGGGCTGAGCGCCCGCCAGCTGGCCCGGCGCTATCGGGGCGTGGGACCGGCCAGCAGCGCTGATAACCACCGAGCTCACTCTGCGGCCCTGCCTCCTCCTGTTGGGGCCTCATCATCCCTCTCACAACCAATGTCCCAAAAACTGTGGGAGCCGAGGTGCTGTTAGGACCTCCGGCCTGCTGGCGAATTCAGCTGGAACTGGCCATTGCGTTTGAGTCCTTGAAGCAACGGTGACAGAGGGACAGAGAGAAAACACGGGTATATAAGCTTCAATTTTTTAATTAAATCAGAGTGAAAATAGATGCAAAGGAGAGAAGACAAAACCCCCCACTTTAAGAGCCATAGATGCTGACGCTGTGTACCCCAGTTAGCAGAGGAAATAGCAAATTTCCTGCAAAAGCTGTTTTTAGTGTAAGAAAAATCCACTTTGCCTTAATCTTTTTCATGAGTAATGTAAATAATGTAAAAATAGAAAGGAGAAACAAAACCATGCAATTATTTCCTTGCAGCCCATTTGAAATATGTTTGAAAAATCAAAGACTGAAGTTTTTATTCACATACATTAAAGGTTCCAAGTGCACAAGGCTGAGCAATACAGATACAGGCTTTCCTTCACTGATACAGGCACATGGCGTTTGTTTCTTTAACGGAGATACCCAATATTTAATTTGAAGATATTGTAAACACTGCAACTACAGAGAAATAATGGATAAACATTTTTTATTAAAAAAAAAGCTGATAAAAAGAGCTCACCGGTTTTTTAGTTTAGTTCAGAGTTAATTGGGCAAGAGTCATTTCCTTTCAAAGTCAATGAGCACAAGCCTGACAGCCCTAGCTGAGATTTAGCAGTTCAAAGGCTTCCTCAGCCTGGATGAATCCTTCAGAATTATTATTACATAAGAAATGTTGAATTTAGTATCCGTGTAAAACATTGCTAACACTAATCTCTTGCAATTTCTTTATTGTGTGCATTTTTTTTTAAGCTAACCAAGTTAAAAAATAAAAATGTATCTTTGTGTGCATCCTTATACACTGCAGTTTCACCAGGAGCAAGGGCCCTGTGCACTTCACTCCCCAGCACGGGCCCTCGGTCTGTGTCAGAATTTCTCCTCCTCGCTGTTTCCAGAAGCATTTCTGGAGGGCGGAGATTGTCTAATTTTAGTACCTCAGAGAACCCTCTGCTCTCCAATGAGCGGGCGGCTGCATCTGGAGCTGCAGCCAATTACCCCGGGTTTCCTCCTGCTACGCTTCCCACGATGGTTTAATAATGCAGACATACAAATTTAAAGTGGCCCCACATGCTCAGAGAAAAGCACATTATGTGTTCCCTAACAAAGACATATCTTTTTACAGTAGTAGCAGCATCTCAAAGGTTTCTTCTAAAGCCTTGGATTCCATAAACCTGACCTTACAACCCTCTGTTAGTATCATTATCTTATGTATACTGTCTTTATAGTGCTTGAAAAAATATTTCTGATCACTAAAAGGCTGGTCTGAAGCATCTTCCCTAACTCCTGTAGGCCAGGGATGTGATTTTAAGAAAAGAAGCAAAAGAAAAAAAGGAAATTACAATGTAATGAACCACTACAGTTCTGAATAATTCTCTGGGCATAGCTTTGCTGCTGTATCTTATCTGTTAAGCGGTTTAACAAGCCTTAGTTGTCTCACTTATTTTTAGCTGGCATGGAATATAACAACAGTGAAAGATTGTGGCTGCAGGTGCCTTCGCATTCTAGTAACAACAGATAAGTAACTTTTTAAGCAAAAACACTGTTTCAGAGCTTTGCACTCCGATATTGCAAGAAGGTGGAGAAACTAATGTCTTGGAGCCTGTTAAAAAAAGGAGGAAAGAAAACCAGGATGCAAATAACAGAGTGAAGAAAAGCTAAAGGAGTAACACTGACTAGTTGCATTGATTAAAAATGAAGCTTGTGCATCTTTTAACTTTATTCGCGTTTTGACGTTAAGCACAGAAAAATGTATTTGCTATAGTCTATACATTTACTACCCAGACACTTTTGTCCACCACTGACTTTTTTTTTCTTCTGTCTCTCATCCTGCCTACCCACAGTACCAGCTTACCTTCAGCACTTGCTTCAGCCATGCTTGCTTTTGCAGTGCAGTCTCTGACGGAAATCCTGTGATCAGGCTAACTTCCTCTCCTGCAAGCCCGCTCTGTCTTCCATTTCTGTCTTCTTACAGCTAAACCTGCTTCTGCAGTTTATCTGCACACCCGTAGTCCTGGCTAGCTTTGCATTGCTGCTGACTAACCCTTGCCAAGCCTTCCTTGCCACTCTCCTCTATGCTCACCATTTTCTTTAAAGATAAAATTAACGAAATATTCTCTTGATGCTTCCCCATTCTACAGGTCTGTAAGTGGCAGTAACAAAAAATCTTATTTACACAACTTCTGTTAACTCCATCACTTGCCCTGTTAACCTCACCCTATTTCATCCTCTGATCTTCCTCACACCCACTCTTTCACTGTTCACAGCTTGAGTCATTCAGCCTGCTCGGACCCCCCAGCACCCACACAGATATGCTCGTCTCTTTTACATTAAAAAAAGAAAAAAAAAAAAAAATCTTTGGCAGAAGTGCTGCTTGTCATCTCACTTTTACAAGTCTTTCAATCGCATCTCTTGTCCAGTTCTACCCTAAATCCCCTTCAAACTTGGTTTCACTTCCTCTCATCATCTGAAAACTTCTCAACCCATCTTAAACCGATCTCCTCTTTGCCCTTCAGTCATGTTTAGCATAGCTGGCTAGCGTCCCACCATAGCTTTTGCAACGATTCTCACCTATTGCTTCTCCAATGCCTGTTCCAGCTCGGCTCGTCAGTACCTTCCCTTGCTTTTCTTTCCCTTTCCCACAAGAGCTGTGATGAGCGCTGTTCTTGCCTCTCCTCCCTTCCCTTCCAGCTCGTAGCTCAACATCCTAATGGGCAAACATAGACGTGATTGCCTCTTGTTACTGTCTCCTTTCAGACTTCAGGTGTCTCCATCGCAATTTACAGTCTTGGTAATGAGCGTGTGTTAGACAGACCATCTGCCTGAAAAACAACCTTTTTTCTACTGAGCGATTTTACAGCCAACTGTGCAAAGGAGTGGGTGGAACCTCGCAGCCAGGAACGTGCGGTTTGGGCTCAGCTTGGTCTAAACTGCTGTGGAGATGTCAACCAAGACGTGACCTTTGTTATTCATTGACCTGGCTGGGAATCTTGCTCAAGGTCTCCTCATCTCTGTTACTGTTGACATCCTTTTCTCTGGCCTCAACAAATAAAGCATTCGCTTCCATTCAGAAAGCTCTGCAACACCGTTTTCTTCGTTCTTCAGATTAACTATGTTAGTTCTCCACATCTTTCCAAAGAGAGTCTTCTCTATCACACACAACACTGTTAGCCTTCAACTGCAAGCCCATTCACACGCTGATCTGGTCCTACATACCTTTAGTTGACACCGAAATGGTATCTCCAGGTATCTCCTATCTCCTGCCAGCCGGAACAACTGAAGTCCCCTACTGTGCTTTTAGATAAAGACCTTCCTGCTTTATCCCATGATGAGCTCCTCTTGAACACCTGTAGAGGTTGGCATTGACAACTTATTTTCCATAAAGCTCCTCCTCATCTGTAAATAGATACTGCATATAGATATTAGGCTTTTACCTAACCTTTTGGAGCAGAAGCACTTGCACGCGTTCGCTCTTTCATTGTTCTACATAATGTTTAACGTAACACTGGCTTGGATTATCCCTGAGGCCACTGAGCTCGGAGATAAGTATTCGGTGTGATACTATCCACAATGAATGAATGAATGTATGAATAAACCAATTAAAATATTTTATTTGGCAAATTACAAGAGGCAATCAGTTAAATAAGGCTTTTTTTTTAAGTTCTATTGTCAGTGCTTCCTTAAATGCATCTTCTCTGCATCGTAATTCGATGTAGCATAAGGCACCCTTTTTGCCATTCTTATTCTGAGCACTTTCAGCCGTACTATTAAACCCAATAGGATTACTTGCATAGAGTTATTGTTATTAAATGTATTTATTTATTTATCCTCTGCATGAAGACTCAGAAGCTTCCTATAGCATGGTATCTCTACATAGCAGGCAGTCTGTGCCCTGAGATGCTTACCGTTGATTGAGACAAGACAGACATAGGGGGTGGGAAAGGGGTAAATTACAGCAACAATTTCAAGGCAGTGAATGATATGTCGGTTCTCTTTTTTTTTTTTTTAGAAGAGGGGAACTAGAAAAATCAACACAATAACAAGGAAATGAAGAAGAAAGGGAAGGAGGCAATGAGGACAGGTATGGCACAAAACTGGTATGAACAGACAGCAAGGGCAGGGCTTGGAGTGAACTGCAGGTTTGATGGAACAGCAAAATTAGGCCCAAGATCACAAAGTCCCTACACAAGTAAAATCCAATTGAATTTCAGTCAACACCATGCATAATCATAGTAATTAAAGGTTTAAAAAAAATGGCAAACAGAATGATAATTTTTTATCAGCAGTAAACATGCCATGTAAGGAGGATTACCACCCGAGAAGGTATGGATGTATTTTTCTTTCACTAACCACAGGCTTTGAGTGGGGAGTGAGAATGTGAGGCCAAAACCCAAGTCACAATCCAGAGGAATTATTTAAAATTACCTGTGGCATGATGGGGCCTGGTGAGACAAATAATAATCATAACAACCATATTCTCAAGCTTCTTGGTCTTTGATGTCTAGATATGTGAAGAGTGACTTTGTCAGTCACGCCAGTCACAGTGTTCAAAGCCAGGCTGCTTAGCCAGGCTGCCACCATGTTGTTATCCTGCTGTTGGGAATGGGACGTATAAAGCATCAAACAGCTATTAAACTGGGACAACTGGGAATCACAGAGAGCCTTGGCAGTTGGGAGCTGCTATTCAGCATCACCAAGACGAGAATGAGATGGACCTGACCAGGAGAAATGGGCAGCTGGAAGAGAGTACAACTTTAAGGAAAGCACTGTTAGGCAGGAAAAGGATAACACGTGCCAAAGCAGCAGTGCAAGGGCTACGAAAGGAAAGGCGAGACAGGATCAGCAAAGCAAGTAAGAGAACTGAGGGGGGAAGAGAGAAAGAAAGGAAAAGGGGATGTATGGAGAAGTCCAAACGAAATGACAACCATTCAAGTCCTTGGCAAAGCCTGCTGAAATACAAAGGAGCCGTTCGGGGCAGTGAATCTTGCAAGGAAACTAAGTAATAAATATATCATCAAACACATCCAAGTTACATCCATCAGCTGAGCCTAAACTTACATGACAGACTCATAAACTGCTGCCAATTCCAGTTTACTCGCAGGTGCTGGTCTATAAGCTTGTAACTTCAGCGTGGATGTATTGCTGCAGTCAGCTGCCACAGCCGCGCAGATAAAAACCTGCAAAAAGAAGGTGGACAGGGCACAAGGGCGGCAGCATTTACCACTTCAGCCATCCCTGTCGGATCAGCCTGCACATGTCAGTTTGGCCTTAGTCCCCCATAGTGACTTAAGCAAATGCGTGCAATTTTCCAATTGCAGCGGGCTAACGGCACCGTATAAATGAATACAGTCAGCTGACAGACAGCGGCTTCGTTGATTTTAATCACAAACCAGACCTTTTTGGTACAGACCCAATAGGTTTACAATCTAAGCCAAAGCTGCCTAAAAAAATGAGAGAGTTCTCTTGCTGGATGTGGTGTAAGTGACATTAGGATAAAGAATATCTTAAGAAAAATTTATTTGCTTCTAACATTTTATTTAAAGTTCAATGCAAAAAAAAAAATTAAAAAATATATTCTCATCAAGATGAGTCTCTTTATCAGATAACCCATACATGGTCCTGCGGACATTACAGTTTTCGAGTGGTGAGGTACTCCCTGCTTTGTCTTTACTAGACCTGACCTCATGTAACACCATTTCACAAACTTCAGCCTAAAGAGCTGGTCATGGTTGTGGAGCCTGTCCCTGGTCCGTAGCGTACCCTACCCTCTCAGCAGACGAGTTTAACTATCTCTCAAGTTCTGAAGTGTGGCAGAATACTCACAACTTGATATCCTCCAAGGGATAGAGCACCTGGCTGACAAACCACACGGACTGTGCTATCCTCGTGTATTACTCCTGTGGGGCACGCACTTTTAGATTGCTTTGATACTTCTCCACTGTCATTTTCCATGACCAGCAAAAATGTGGTGGTGGTGGGAAGATTTACAAAAGCAAAGAGCCATTATGGCAGAGGACTTAAAATCCAGAAATTGTAAGAAAATCAGCTGCAATCCAGTAACAACGATGAGGCAGTCTTGCTGCACACGTGCGTGGGTACCAGAGCAGAAAGCTCAGCGTGGACTGAAGCGATGCTCGTGGCAAGTCCCACAAGCACCAAAGCAAGGGAGCGGCTTGACATTCTTGGCTGTCGCGAGGGGCTATTTTTCATAGGATCTCTCAATACTAAGCACAATTTCCCTTTTTTTTAATTGCTTCCCCTTAAGAGGTCTGCCCTATAGCCCAAAGCAATGGAATGTTATTTTAAAAAAAAAAAAAAAAAAAAGGCGGATCAGGCCCTTACTCTGAACATATGGTGTTGAGTTTATTTTGCGTTCATCTTTAATGCTCTGCTGCTTGTACTGCTGCAAGTTGTACTGCTGCAAAGCTTACAAAACCAAACCTCACGTCCCCTGTTTTACCAGGTTCCCACTTCAGAAAATGAATCCTGGAGAGGATGAAAGGTGCTCTAAAAGCAGCTCACTGAAGGACACCCTGGATCCACACCAGATTACTTCACAACAAAATGTATCACCGCTGTTTATTTTTATTCACGAGGAGCTACGTGCACTCCTTCTGAATTGCAATAGCAGATGAAAATATGCAAGTTGAGCCAGAGGAGACATTTGACACAGGGTGGAGCAAGCAAGTAATAATGTATGCATTCATTACTACAGAACGTTAGGTAATAATTGTTACTTTTTGCCCACAAGCAAAGGGCTTGTTTTTTGTTTTTTTTTAAATGTGGCAGTAAGCTTTGGCTATCTGAAAGCCAAACTCTGTCCCTTTGACGCGGACAAGCAGGTTTAGGATTGCTATGTTGTACAAGAATTTGAAGTCTGACTACAGGGAGCAGTCGTCTCCTGCACTTCTCACACCCAACTTTGTCAACAAGGCGGATGTACCCTCGGGCAGGAGGAAGGGAGGCCCAGGCCCCGGCTCGGGGCTCCAGCCCCGCAGTTATGTAACAGCCGAAGCTAAGTTTCCATTAAAAACAACAAATTCCGGCCCTCTCGGTTGCAAAACCAGCGGCGCTGGGAACAGTAAGCAAACCTCTCGTTCCGGAGCAGCGGACCCAGGACACATACCGAGCTCCAGCGGCACCGGCCCCGGCCGCAGTCCCTGCTCCGCCGCGCCGGAGCCGAGGGCCGGGGCTGCCGCAGCCGGGCTCTGGCGGGGCCGCGCGGGTCCCGCCGCCACCGAAGAAGGGAAGAGCGGTGGGAGAGCGCCGGCTCCGACCGTCCCGCCCGGGCCCTGCACCCTCAGGGGCCGCGCTTCCTCCCCGTCGCGCCCGTGATTTTCGTGAAGCGCCCGGCGAGGCCGGTAACGGCCACCGGGGCGGCCGCCGGAGCGGGCCCCTCCCCGCCCACCACACGGGGACAACGCGCCGGGCCCGCGGGCCCCCAGGGAGGGCGGTGCTCCCCGGCCGTACCGCGACCCCCGGGCCGCCCTGGCGAGCAGGCCACGACAGCCGCCCCCTCGCCCCGGCCCGGCCGCCCGCGCGGAAAGAGCCGCCCCCCGCGCGCCCGGCCTGCCGTCCCTCCCAGCCCAGTCCCGCGGGCCGCCATCCGCCTCGCCCCGCCCACCTCCCGCGGCAGAGCCAACAGGAACCGTTGAGCAGCACGAATGACAGGCGGCAGCGACCAACCAGGAAGCGCCTTATTGCCGTGTGACCGAGGCTCCGGCGGTATAAAGGCGGCCACGCGTTACGGCTGCGGGCCGGAGAGTACGTGTCTGGGGGGCGGAGAGGGCGGCGGCGGGGCCGGGGGGAGCAGCCGAGCGCCGCGGGGAGGGGTGCCAGCTCCAGCGCGTGGGGGATTTTAATCCGATTCCGGCCGGCCCGGATTTTATTGGGAGCGGGTTTTAAAGTGAGTACGAGCGGGATGGCGGCGGCGGCGGCAGGGGGGAGGGGCGGGACGGGACGGGACCGGATCAGACCGGCCCGGCCCGGCGGGGGGAGCCGCCTCGCTGACCCGCGGGCCGCGCTCCTCTCTTGCAGGCGCCTCTCGTCCCTCTCGCCTCTGCGGACGGGGCAGCATGTCCGAAGCGGAGCAGCAGTTGGCGGCCGCCGCCGGCGCCACCCAGAACGGGCACGAAGCGGCCGAGAGCGCCGGAGAGCAGCAGGCCGAAACCGGCGGGGCTCCGGCGGCGGCGGGCGCGGCGGCAGCGGCGACGGCGGGAACGGCGGCGGCAGCAGGAGCCGGACCGGCGGCGGGAACAGCGGGGGCGGCCGCCAGCCAGAACGGGGCCGAAGGCGACCAGATCAACGCCAGCAAGAACGAGGAGGACGCGGGGTAAGCGCCGCGCCGCTCTCGGCGAGCTGAGGCGGGAGCACACCCCCCCCCCCCCCCGGGCGCCATGTGCGGCGGCGGAGCGCGGCCGCTAGGCCCCGGCCAGGCCCCGCGGCGGCGGCGGCAGTGAGGCGGGCGGCTGGCGCGTTCCGCCGCCCTGGGCCCCGCTCTGCCCGGCGGGGGAGGGCGGCGGGCGGCCCCGCGGCCGAGGGATGCGGCGGCGGCGGCCCTGCGGCGCGGCGGCGGCGGCCGCGCTCCCTTTGTTCTGCGCTGCCTTTTGTTGGCGCCATGTGGCGGCGGGGGGAGGGGCGGGCGCGGGCCTGGGAAATGGCAGGGGCTTGCCTGGGCCCGCGGCCTCCCCGGGCGGGCGGGGCGGGGAGGGGGCTGTTTTCTGCGGGGGGGGGGGGGGGGGGGGGGGGGGGAGAACGCGGGGGGGGGGGGCCCCGGGCCAAGCCTCCGGGGGTGGCACGGCCGATGGCCGCCGCCGGCGGTGTAAACGCGAACGTGTTTTGTGTGACGCGTACGCGGGGGGAAAAAAAAACAATAAAAACCCCAGCCTGGCTCTGGAAGGAAGTCGGGGCAAGCGAGGTGTTTGTGGAGGGAGGGAAGGGAAGAAGGGCGCGATGGAGGCGATGGGCGGTGCGTTTAAGGCAGTAAGAGCGATTTTGGGGCACTCTTGGCAGCATTGTCAGAAAACAGCTTCTCTCTTGCCCGTGAATTCTGGAGCAGTCGGCGTAGTTTCGCTGTATTTTGGTAGCGGCATCCTTGTGTCCCAAAGAGCCGTTTCTTCCCTGTCGGGGTCGGTCTGTTTGCGAGTGTCCACGCCTGACCTGGAAGCTGCCCGCCCGCTGCTCGGGCGGGGCTTTGTGATGCGGGCTGCCCCGCGCACCGGATGGGAGCTCCCTTTGTTGGCCCGGGGCCCCGAACCCGGGGCTCGGTTCCCCCGGGGTGGCCGGCGCCCCAGCAGCGTACCAGATTGGGCTGGAAGGGAAGGGGTAGGGCTTACGCAAGTTTCCTCTAAGCCAGGGCCGGATGTACCTTTTGCAGGCACCAGAAGGGTTGAGAACCAGGCCTTTGAGCTGCCTGCGATTCTTCTTTTTACTTGCTTAGTGTTCCGCCCTGTAAAGTGGGTGATGCTCTTTCCCGTTCTCGCATAGGAGGCAATAAGTTTTAACCCCAAATCCCTGTGAAGTGAAACTTCTAAGAAAAAGCAGTTATTTAGAGGGATTTGACCTATGTGGGAAACTCAGCGCTGTGCTAAACCAAGAGCTGTCCAAGGCAGAGTTCAGGGTGCTGACATTAGAGCATTTTTGTTAAGAGCTGAAACGTGCCTTGGTTTAGCTGCACTAATGCAACTCAAGAGGAAATAAAAAAAAGACTCCATGTTAAGGGTGCAATTGTCCAGTTTGTGTGGCCTCTGAAGGCAAAGCCAAATACTAGGAATTCGGTCTTAATTTCAAAGGCTTTATGTTGTGTTATGTAAACATATGTAGGTATCAATCATTCCAATTACAAAACAAAGGACTGTAAATTACTAAGTGTAATATCTACAGCTGTGGTTAAGAGGTGAATTTAGCACGCGGCAATATCTGTGTGTGTACCACAGCCCTGACCCGATGGCATAAAGCAGCTGAAGCTGCCCCTGGACAAATTCCTGTCATCCATCCCCTGATCACTGAATTTCTCTTGATCATTCTGTAAGTGTAGTCTGTGATAACAGGGAATGCTATGGAAAAAACACTGTCAGTCTGTGCAGGTTGCAGCGGTTGTGCTTGAGCAGTAAGCTGTTGGGATGAGAAAGAGAACCCATCAAGTAACTTTTCTCTCACCTGTTATTGAAAGGCTTAGTAAACTTTGTAAGTCCTTTCCCGTAGGCTCTGTTGTAACGGCTGCGAGCCTGAGCTTCACTTGGACCCTATGTCCTGCTGCACTTGTCAGTTAAGAGTGCACAGCTTGATCTTGTGAAAAAATAAGGGTTTAGCCTATAAAGGTTATAGTTTCATCCAGTTTAAGGGGAAAAAGCAAAAAAACCTACATGCAGTTTTTTCCCTTATGTTGCCTTTTGAACATAAATGGATGCCAGTTGTAGCAAATCAAAGTTACACATAAACACCAAAAGCCAGTTTTATTTAAACATAGTCTAGTTTGTAAAGTGCTGTTAGCTTCTAGTGCCAAATCTAGGTTGCCTCTAAACAGAGTAATGACAACTTAAACTGCTTTAGTCTATAGTTAGATAAAAAGGCTTGAATGCTTTTAAAAGCTTAGTTTGTTACCTTGGAAACTCTGAAAATAGAAAATACAGCCATGTTATTAATGTTTTCTTTGAAATGAGGCCTTTGAAAAGTGCCTTATTGGCTGATCTAAGTTTTGTTCGTTAGCTTCACTTCTGTATTGTGCTTCACTAGTATTTAGTTCTTTGGGATGCCTCGGAGGGTGTTTTGTGTGGGAAGGTGTGTGGGGAAGTACTGCACTGGCCTGTCATGGAAGCAAAGGCTAATAGCGGAGATATTCCCATAGTACTGGTGATGATAGAACTGGATTTGGTAACTAAGCAGGAAGAAGTGCACAGCACAGTGGTTAAGGCAGGTCCAAAGTCCCATCTGTTGTATGGGACTGTTCTTGGAGGTCATAGATACCTGGTTTAAATTTTGCAGATTGTTCTTGGGACTAAAATTTTTACGGCCATCTGTCCAAATCCTAGAAGAGCTGAAGTAGTTGCTTCTGATGCCTTATTCTATCCTGAATGCTTTCAAAGCACTAGGAATGATCCTAGGTCCTTTCCAAAAACTGAGCTGGCAGTACTTGATAATCAGTACTGCTTTGTTGCAAATAACAGAATACTGTTGAAAGAATGTAAGGAATATTTCAGGCAATTTTTCCTGTTTCTTTATAGCCTGTAATAAACCTCAGGGTGCATTGTGTCATTCCCTCAAAAAGAGGGTGGGGGGGAACCTGCCCTTGTGCACTCCTGTAGTATCATGGGCTTTTGACAAGATGCAAAAGTGTTTTGCTTCCAACAGTCGGTCCTGTTTCTGACAATGCTGCCGAGGTGTGTACTGTGAGCATCTTGCTGTGCGTGCTTTTCTGTAGTGCTTCCTGAATCTAAATAGCTCTTATCTCTTTGAAATTTCAGGAAGATGTTCGTTGGCGGCCTCAGTTGGGATACAAGCAAAAAAGACTTGAAAGATTACTTCACCAAATTTGGTGAGGTAACCGACTGTACGATAAAGATGGACCCTAACACAGGAAGATCCAGAGGCTTTGGATTTATTCTCTTCAAAGAACCTGGGAGTGTTGAAAAGGTGAATTTAAGCTTCATAGTTCAGATTCTTAACTTCTAGGGGAAACTTTGCAGCTTGAGTTAATCCTATTAAACTATCTTCCAGGTTCTGGAACAGAAAGAACACAGGCTAGATGGACGACTAATTGACCCCAAGAAGGCCATGGCGATGAAAAAGGATCCAGTGAAGAAAATATTTGTTGGTGGACTAAACCCAGAAGCCACAGAAGAGAAAATCAGGGAATACTTCGGAGAGTTTGGAGAGGTGTGTAATGTTATCTTGGTAAACACTGATGAAATGTACAGTCCCCAGTTGCTGTTTAGTTTACTAATAATTTGCAAGTCGCAAATTAAATTAACTTCAGATGTATCAAGCCTTCTGTAACTGATCCAGAGGCTTCCCATCTTGGGAGCAAGGAAGGGACATACTGCACTAGCTGCTTCCACTGCTAGTTAAGATACCCTTGCCTCTAACTCAGACCACTTTATCTGATGTTAAAATTGTTTTTCAGAGTTATAAAATTGAAACCTCTGGTCTGAAAGACAGTGTTAGTATAGAAAAAATACCGCAACTTTGGTGTTGCATATTATGCGTAGATAGTAAAATAAAAAGTAAGTTTCCTATCACAAATGCCATGTACTTAACTGTTCTGCTAAAATACAAGTCTGAAAACAGTATTTCCTGTCTTCAGATCGAAGCAATTGAACTTCCGATGGATCCGAAGACCAACAAAAGGAGGGGGTTTGTGTTCATCACTTTCAAGGAAGAGGATCCGGTGAAGAAGGTTTTGGAGAAGAAATTCCATAACGTCAGTGGAAGCAAGGTAGAAACTTTGGTTTGCAAATATTTGTCCAAGTTATTGAGTATAGTACCTCACTACAACTATAATCTGAAAAGGATTTTGTAGACCTCTGATTTCAAGATAGCCAAATTACAATAAGGGTGGCTTGCAATTTACCACAGGGTGGGTTTTTTGCCATAAGTTCAGTCACAGAGGCTACCAATGTTCTTTGCCAATACTTGTGGCTTTAATACTTGCTATGTTCTAGGGGCTTTTGTATGTAAAGTATCTAACTGAATTCATTAAATACATGAATAAGCCTCTCTTTCCACATGTATCAGTCTAGCAATGTAAGCCATTTCCACAGATACATACCTATTTCCAGCATAGAGCACTTGCATAAATTCAAGGCTTGCAGACACTAACTGTGTAAGCAGCTGGCTGAAGCTGGCTCTGTCTGATGTGGGGGCAGCTTCTGGTGTCTTCTCTTGGAATCCCCCCTGCAGCCCTCCCTGTTACAGAAACCTCACCCCATAAACCCAATGCAAGCATCCAGAGAGTAAATGTATGCTCATGGCAACCTGTACCTGGTCAGCTGCTTATGTGCACGACTGTAAAAGTGGTGTGAGATGCTCTGAACAGCTGACGGTGCTCATCTGTGGGATGAGCACCAGTAGAGGCTCCTCTGTTAAGCTAATGAGAAGAGGACCGGAGGCAAATGATGTGTGCTGGCTGGAGGTGTCCCTCTTCCCTTGCTCCACAGCCAGTGCTGGCCATAAAGTAAATTCAGAGCCCTGTTAGATCTGGTTATACTGTCTGCCAGAGTGATTTAGAGTCCACTTGGTTTAAGACTGGTCTTGACAGTACAGAAGAAACTTCGGCAAACCTAATGTACTGGTAGTTGTCAAGACATCATAGTTGGTGATAGTTTGTTTTCAGGAGAGCTTAATGCTTTTATGTGCCAAGGGAGCTGAGAAATCCTATCCATATCTTGTAACTATGGCTTGTTTTTGTGTCATAGTGATAATAAAAAGAGCAGGTTACCTTAAAGCTCCTGTGGTGAAGAATTCCAGGCCAGGCTTGCTCAGGTGCTGCTATCACAGGGAGTTGTTCTTTCACAGCAGCAGTAGCTTTCATCTTGGCCTGTGCAGATTCAAGAGCTAGGGAGCTGGCTGACAGCTTGAACTGCAGCTTGGGAACCTGTCTTAGAAACGTCAATTCTGGTTGTTCTTGGCTGGTTTTAGTATTCGATAAGTGATGATTTAACGTGTTGGTAGGTGTTCTGTACAGCCCAACACAGATGCTCAGCATACAGAGCATACAAAGGCTGCCAGGAAAACTCGTTCTGTTGGATCTCTTGAAGCCTTGTTCATTCTGTGCAGCTCAGGTGAAGCGGTCCCACAACAACAGCCTGGTCTTGGAGGCTGTGCGGGGACAGAGGCCAGCCTCTGGCTCCTACAGGAGCAGCGGCTGTGCTGAGGTGGCCTCAGCACCTCTTCCATGGGGGAGTTGATCGCAGAGAACAGGCAGTGTTAAAATACTCTGAAAGCAGTGGCCTACTTTCTAGGGCCAGCAGAGACTAACCTTTCCCTTCTACGGGGAAGCTGATGGTAGGGAATTGGCAGTGTGAAATACTCTGCAAGCAGTGGCCTGCTTTGAATGGCCAGCAGTGACTTACCTTTGCCCGGGTGGCATTCTGGACGTGCGTTAGCCCTGGGCACGTGGCCGAGCACAGCGTGCACACCTCCTTTGCCTCCAGAGTAACCTCTGGCTTTCCAGGGTGGTTAGGTTGGGTGCTGCTGCTATAAGACAGCATACACACTCTGCCTTGTTTTTGTTTTCAGTGCGAGATTAAGGTAGCACAGCCAAAAGAAGTATACCAGCAGCAACAGTTCAGTAGTGGTGGAGGAAGAGGTAGCTATGGCGGAAGAGGCAGAGGCGGAAGAGGCGGCGGTAAGTACCACACGCACTACTTTAGTATGGACACATTCTAAATAAGTTGTGTGTACTAAAATGGGATTTTGTGGATGGTTTTCCCTTCTATAGCTCAAAGTCAAAATTGGAATCAAGGTTATGGCAATTACTGGAACCAGGGTTATGGGAATCAAGGATACGGCTATCAGCAAGGTTATGGTGGCTATGGAGGCTATGATTATTCAGGATATGGGTATTATGGATATGGACCAGGCTATGATTACAGTAAGTAAAGAGAACTGTATTGGGTATAAGCAAGCGTAACTAATTAGCAGTTTAATGCATTTGTTTTCTTGTTCATAGGTCAAGGCAGTGCAAATTATGGGAAGACACCAAGACGTGGTGGTCATCAGAATAACTACAAGCCATATTGATCAAACTTATTCAGGTATGCAGTGGCATGGTCTCTTTTGGAAAATGACTGCATAGGTTTTGTATACAATGCTGTAGATGGATATTTCAGTTCTGTACCAAATTTAACTTTACAATAAATTTCTATGGCCTGTTAAATGTGCATCTTACTTGGAAGAGCTCCCTGGAAATGTTTTACATGTTTAATACTTACCGATAACTAGTTGTCTAGACAGTGTGGTGTGTAAATTTCAGCCTTGCTGAAGATAATAATTAATGATTTTATTAATAGGTTAAACTGAAACTGATTTTGAGGGTCTGCTTAAAGCTGCAGCTCTGCATCTAGGGACTGCCTCTTGGAGTTAACTATGGACTCTGCATTACTCCAGTTGTACAGAATTGAGATGCATCTTAGGGAACCAGTGTCACTTTCCACCTTTTTATTTTGTATTGTTTTTGTGTCATACATTTCCTGTAATGGAAGTGTTAATTTTACTGTACTTTTTGGTACCTTTTTGGAATCTAATGTATTGTAAGGTATTTTACATGTGTTCTGATTCACCATGACATGGATATTGAAGCTATCCTAGCTTTTGAAATAAAAAAGGCGTAATCTAGTGTCTTGTGCCATTCTTCAGCTTATGTGTTAGTAAAATGCCAGTATACTGTTCCCAGAAATTAGTTCATGGCAGTACACTGATAGATGAAGAGTTGTGATAAAACGTTTTTAATCTGAAAACTAGAAGGCTGTATTGGTAGTTGTGCTCCTATGCAGTTAAGTGGCAGCTGAAAACTGCATCACTTCTGCCTGGAGGTTATGGAAGAGAACTCGGTGGAAAGCCCCAGCTGTTGTGGAGGCTGTGCTGGTGTGCTGGTGGCTCGTGTTCTGGACAAGTACAGAGGCTCAGCGTGACTGTTAGTGTCTGTGCTGCAGGGCTGGGCTCGGAGGAGCCAGAGGTGTAGGTTTCAGGCAGGGCTTGGGAGGTGAGACAGCATTGCAGGAGGAAGCCAAGAGGCTAGCTGCTCTGCTCTTCCTTCATGGTTCAGTTTTGAGTCAGACTTCTCTGCAAGTTCTTAATATGTATACCTGCCTTGAAAGGCAGGTTAGACATTAAATTACCAATGCAAAGTCTGAATATTTGCAGCCTTTTTGTGTATCAAAAAAGGCTAAAGAACTTCCTCTTAAGTTGTGGGAGGAAAAACAACAAAGCTGCCTCTAAAGAGGCAGCTCTTTCTCTAGAGATGAGTGACCAGCTAGAAATATGCTCTCCTTTTTTTGAATAGTTTACCACTATTTTAAGGCAATAACTGTCATGTGATTTGCCGGTCTTGCTGCAGAACAGTCCCAATCTCAGGTGTATCAATAAGTGGCAAGTGCTGCTGCACAAAGTAAACTAATATTTGTTGCAGTAACCAATTTGATTTTTAACTTTCCTTTTAAAGCTAAAATATGACCATTTTTTTCTTGTAATTGTATTTGAACAAATGGGAACCAGAAGTGGAATCAAACCAAGCAACTTAAACAAGACAGAGATGTTACTAGTGACCTTTTCACTTTTTTAACAAGGGATGCAGCTATTCCTGCAGGGACTAGAATATGCTGCTCCCTGCTGGCTGTTCTTGAAAAGAAAAACTGGCTGTAAAGTTAGAGTCTGTAAGACTTTTTCTGAGGTTAAGTGGAAATCTTGAGTATAAAAAAAGATGCAGCAGATTTTAAATCTTATGGTTGACATGAAAACTTTACAGCTGGAATATGTAACCTAATGCCCAACTTGCAAATTAAAAAAATTGCAGACCACTGAAACACGAGTACAGTATTTAAAAGTATTACTGTCTCAAGATCTAAATAAGTGCTTTATTGCATCCTTTCACTTGGGTTTTTTTTTTACGAAGTAAGGGGTAGCAGAGTATTTTTCTAGCAAACAGTTTGCCCTCCAGCAGGGAATTTGTCTTGGTATCAGGACCATACTGCTGCAGTATTTCTGGCTAGTGTATCAGCAGTAGTTTGTCAGCTGGCTGTTATGTTGGTGCTTCTCGGAAGTAGGTTGTCGGGTAATGCTTCCTTGACAGGTGATGTGGCCTTAAGCAGAAATTGAGGATACTGGTACTTAAATGCAGAGCTGGCTTTCCTTCAGCATAAAGTCTGTGATACAAAGAACATGTGATTGCCTGGTGAAAGCAAGGGTTTGTATGCAAGGTTGTTGCTTATGGCTGTAATGTACTCTTAATTTACTAATCCTACTTGGATGTTTCTTGAGGACAGACTATTTCGTAAGAGCTGGTTTGGGAGCCATGGCCCTCAGCTGTCTGTTCCTCATGCATTTGATGTTATGAATTTGGGACTGAAGTTTTTGACTTAATCTGGTCACTGTGAGACCGTTTGTTGGATATAGTGGCAGTAGGGACTGTGTTAAGAAGCTGGATACTGAAAGTGGTCAGAGGAGCCTGGGAAGGGCTGTGTGTACTGGCAGCTAGAATGGCATTTGCATAGGTAGCAGCAGACGTTAAAAAAACAAACAAACAAAAAAACCCCAAACTGTTGGCTCATCTTAATTTTTGAAAAGTTATAACCTGAAAGAGCATGAATTTAGAACATGTACTTTATAGTAGCTACTAGAAATATATTAATTTATAATCAGTTTTAGACATGCTGTTTTAAATAAAAGTCAATTCCACACTTCTGCCAGAGTTGAAACAAGCTCTTGTAAAATTTATTTCTCCTAAAGCTTTTACTAATAACATGATGACTGAAAATAACAGAATCAAAGGTAACTTATCTGGTTTAAGGCATGCTAGGATGAAGATTAAATGTGCATTATTATAGTAGAATAATGTTTCGTAGTAGATGATCTTGAACATTGTTTGAAACCTATGGAAAGAAAATAATGTTATGGGTTTTTTGTAAAAGCATCATTAAAAGGAATCTACTTCATTGCCTCATTTTCGCTTACATTATATGTAAGTGTCATACTAGTACTGTACTTAGTAAGAGGCTTTTTGCATTCTTGGTTTCCTGTAGAAAATAAAGGTGTCTTTCTTGCTTAGTTTAGACTGCAGACAAGCACATTAGGCCATTGAGTTAAACTGGCACTGTTGAGTAATCTTTCTGTTCTCAAGAATAAGTAGTACAAACAGCTGTATGTCTTTCCATTAACTTGCTAAATAAAATATTAACACATTTTTCTCATGCCTGCTATACTAATATTGTACTGAACTAAAAGCATTTTTCTCCTTAGCTCAGGGCCATAGCACTGTGAATCTAAGCATGGTGGTTGAGGTCACCAGTGATTAGACTGATGACAATGATTACATTAGGTACATTCCTGTCCAGGTACCTAGAGTTTCACTGGGCACGTGGTTGTCTTCTAGTCAGAGCAGGTTGGAGAAGGACTAAGTGTACCAAAGGGTGTTGTTCTCGAGGTGTTAACTGTAACTGTACACTGTGCTCATGAGTGTGGCAAAGTGAGTTGCAGCTAGATGTTCTCTGTAAGCAAGGGACCTCAGTGGATACCAGGACTGGCTTGGAAGACTTAACAGGACTTGTTCTCACTGATGCCCACAAACTTTTGAGTAAAGGAGTAAATTGATGCTTAAGCATGAGGTAACAGCTGTGAACCTGAAATGGTCCGGCCAAGTAGTCAACAATGCTCAAGAGAGCAGAAGGCAATACTATTTCAAAGTCAGATGTTAAGTAAAACAGGAGCTATAGTGGTAAAAGTATTGTTCATAGCTCTTCATAAAGCTGTTAGCATAAGACTCCCAAATTGTGGCACACAGAATGTACAGTGTTCCTGCCCTTAAGGACAGTTAAGGGAAGACTTGCTGACATATAGTTATGCAACTGGAACAGCTTCTGTCTGGAGACTTAAGGCACTGAGCAGCTAGCATAAAAGCTGTGTTTGTGTCTTGATGGGCATGTCATTGGCATGCCAAGGGTTAAACCCAGCCACTCTTAAAGCTTCCCAGACAAGCATAGCATGATCTAGTGGTAGGCATTTCTGGGACACGCTGGACCTAGCTTGCAAACAAATGAATACATCTAGTGTTACTAGAGGTGTCAGACTCTGATAGAAGGTAGCTGTAAATGCCAGATGTACACCAGTCTGGTCCATGCTTCTAGAGTGCCAGAAATTCCTGCAAACTAATTTCAAGTAGAAGCATCTCTGAGGAAACTTAGTCCTGCTCTACTGCCAGTGACAATGCTTGTGAAGTTCATAGAATTATAGAATTGGTTAGGTTGGAAAAGACCTTTAAGATCATAAAGTCCAACCGTTAAGTTCTGTTTAAGAACCCTGGCTTTTAAATAGTAAAGGGTGAATATAAATAAATACCTGCTCAGGTAGATCAAGTGGGTGTTTTCTACTGGTTCAGACATTGTTTTTCCATATCTGGGGAGAGAATAAGTACCACTTTAGCAAACTCATGACTTAAGAGACAAGTTTTTGGACTGCCTTGGTTAATACTGAGTGTGCAGAAGTTCTATAAAAAGCTGAAGTGGCAAATGTGCACAGATAATGGCTGTCAAGAATGAAATTTGGACAGCTTTTACTAGTTCCCCTTGTTCAGATGGGTAAACACTTCAACCGCCGCCAAAGCAAAGCTATTTTAAAAGGCATATGCGTCTGTGGGGTAAATAGTTTTGTTAGAACTTTAAAATAATAATTCAGACATGAAGGCTAAACTTGTATTGATTAAGACTCATTTTCCTATGTGCTCAGCATCTACCATCTTGGCTCTGTTTTAGCACTTGTGAACAGCAGGCTCAGCACTGATAATCCAGCAGCAACCCTCTGCAAAGCAGTTTTGATCTGTACTACCTGTTAGTAGTTTGTCAATGGTGTCCACAACAAATTTTGCATCCTCCATATTGAAGCACATTGGAGGCTTGAATTTAAGCACATTTCTTCCTGGCCCGTCTGTACTCAGTAGAATATATTCTTCCTTAAGTCTGGAAAGAGCAATAACAAAGAATTATGTTTACCTTTGTGTGTAGTTCAGACAAACTTGCAAGCATCAGCATGCAGGCTGTCCAGACAACACCCTTCTGCACTGACTGGTTTCTTTTGCTGCCAGCTGGCTATATTTTAACAGCTACGGGGTGGCCAGGTTACTTTGTAAGGGTGTGCTTGCCTTGCGCCTTGGGGAACTTTGCGATTGTCCCTCGTACCTTGTTACTAGATACTCTGCTTCTGCTGTGGCTGGGGTCCTTTCTGCTTGGTCCTTGATTAAGTCCACTCCAATGAATAAGCCAGAACCCCTTTAAAAGAAATAAAAATACTCAATCTGTGTCAGAGGAACGAACTGCAAGTGAAATAAAAATTGAGAAAGGCTTTTGTGAGATCAAACCTATACTGCACGAGAGTTACCTGATGTCTGGCTAGTGACAGAAAAGATCGCTGCTCAGTACAGACTTCTATCTGTTCAGAGTGCCAGCACAGGGCATGTTAAACATTTTTCCATCCAGCTCATTAATTCTGCTCTTTATGCACTTGAAGTAAGAGTTCAAACAGAAAACTGAATTCCTTTAGCAACTAATAAATCAATAAAGCAGTACTGGCCTAGAGTGGCAAAGTATATCAGACTTCCTGATAAGCTCAAGTTTGTTTTAATTTAATGCACAAGCAGGCTGTTTTTTTTGCTGAAAACACAGATTTAATGAATTTCTTAAAACCACATCAGTTGGATTAAATTGTTGACTGACTGAACTAACCAAAAAGAAGCTAAAAATGTAAATAAGGCACTGCTACCTGACATCACCAATGATGGGATGCTTGATTTTCTGCTCCTTGAGTAGCTTCATCAAGAAGTTTCCTACTTCTGTGGCATGAGCCTGAAGGTGTTCCTTCTCGATGACATCTAAGACAGCTAATCCGATCGCACACGAAACAGGGTTTCCTCCAAACTGAGTTCAGGAGTAGAACACACATAGCCAGGGAAAGGGAAGAAAGATGCAATCCTGTCACTGGAAGTGTAGCCTCAGTCATAGAAGGACTATACTGCCATTTATATCAGATGGAGCCAGTAAACAGAAAGTCACATACTAGAAACATACAAATAATGTAAACAGTAACTGAGTGGGTGATAAAGATTAATAAAAATGCTGCATGATTATCTAATTTATTTCATACTTAGACTCCTGTTGAAAAGGATAGTTTGGCCAACTTTTTACTTACTGTATTAAAGTACTCTACTCCTGTGGCTGCAAATGCTTCTGCAATTTCTTTTGTCGTTGCTACACAGGCAATAGGGTGCCCGTTTCCTATTGGTTTCCCCATAGTGACAATATCTGGTATAAAATCGTCTCCTTGAAGCTGGAATGCCCAAAAGTGCTTGCCAACCCTGCCAAAGCCAACTTGAATTTCGTCGGCAATAAATACACCTCCTGCCTTGTGCACGTGCCTGTAACATAAAAGATTTTATTGTCCCTTAAGAGGAAACAGAACATGATACTTGCTGTTTAAGAACATGCAGAAAGCATTACTTTGCAAACTTCCAGGAAGGCAATTTGTACAGGCCTATATTCTGTATCATGTGTTTGAAAGAAGGTCTTTGCCATACAAAGCTTACATTCTAACATGCAGGCACTGGCCGTTTCCTGCCTGTCAAGCTATATGCTAAGCAGGGAGAGAAATTCTCTATCATCCATATTTAGCAAATATGTTAAATTTAAAAAGTTAAGATAAGGAATGACCACTTACTCTGCAACCTTCTGAAAATAGCCTGCTGGTGGAATGATTTGACCACCCACACTTGGCAGAGATTCGACAAAAAATGCAGCAATCTGAAACATAGGTAGCATATAATGCTTTTAACCCAATACAGAAAGTTGTGGAAATTGTGTTAATGATTAGCGAGCTCTTTGTCATTAGGTGGTTCTTGCATGATTATGTGATCTTTGCTTTTTGACAAGTCCATACTGCTTAGCTCAGTAATCCCAAACGGCAGCAGCAGTCAGCCACACTCATTTCTAAGGCAAGAAAGTAGGTAAGGGAATCACTTTTTACCTTTCTGCCTCTCATATGTGCTTGCTCAATGATATTTTTCACTTCATTAGCATAGGCTGTTGCTGAATCTTCATGGTCTTCTCTGTAAAGTCCTCTGTATGTGTCTGGAACAGGAGCCTATACAAAGGAACAGTGTCCTACATTCAGTATATATTAAATAAGACTTCATTAACTTGACAAGTAGTTGATAGTTACAGGCTGAAGTACATACCACGTGGACCCATTCCTTTTGTCCTTCTAGATTTCTGAATTTATATGGGCTTATGTCAATCAAGGATGTCAGATGTCCATGGTAAGCACTTAAAAAACAATTAGTAGAACTAAGCAGTAGTTTCCTCGGTATCAAGAGTTCGTTAGGATTAGCAGTACTGACAGCTAAAGAGTAGCTAGGCTCTGTCACCCAGTGGGAACACAGTCATGCTTAAGCTGAGAAAAGCTCTGAGATTTCTATCAATCAGCTTAGTAGTACTTGGATTTTTTTGCACATCTGAATATAGGGAATGCAGAGGGACCGTACTTGTCACTGGTTTGCCAGGGCTGGTGACTAGAATCACAGCAGCGTAAGTCACGAGCAGGATTACAGGGCTGCAGAACAAGTGGAAGGGACGTGTCTGGCCTACTTCTAAATATCCTCCAACAGTGGAGTTTCCAATCTCTGGGCATGCCCTTCTAATATTTGACTACCTTCATGGTAAAAGGTTTTTCCCCCCATGTGTCTCATCAGAATTCCTCAGGTTTCAGCTTGGGCCCATTGTCTTTTTTCCTGTTACCATGCATTTTCAGGCCTGGCTGCATCTTTTCTGCTCCCTCCCATTAGACACTTGCAGCGACAGTAAGATCTCCCTCTAGCTGTACCTTACAGCTGAACAAATCCAATTTGCCTAAACTCTTCCGGCTCCCTGCCCGGCTCCCTACCCATCGGTGGCAGGCCACTGCTGGCCTCCTTCCAGGATGTTAATGATGTCTGTTGGGTCCTGGAGAGCCCCACCTGGACACAGTTCTCTGGGCTGGTCCCACAAATATTGAACAGAGGGGAAAAAATTCCTTCCCTCAACTTCCTGGTTCCAGTCTTTCTACTACAACAGGTTTTCAAAAATGCTGTGATGGCAGAACAAAACTGAGCCTTGTACCCCATAGCAGATAAAATTGCCAGCATACTTACTGGTCTAAAACTAGAACATCTTCATGTTTTGTATAATGCCGTGCCAATCTTAGGGCGAGATCATTAGCTTCAGATCTACAATTGAAAAAGTCAGTAAGTGTTGCATTGTGGATGGCTTGAGTTTTTAAAGTTTGACCTCCCTTGCAATGCTGTTTGCATCTGCAGAGAACAGACAGAACTCAATGCATGTTACTCCCGGATCCCTCAGTAAACAGCACTCATTAGGTAGGACTGTTTGCCAGAACAGAATCCATCTTAAAAAGCTGGAGTACAGAAACACTTATTTTTAAATTTTTTTTTTTGCTGTAGTTTGCTCAGCCCCAAGCAGAAATTCAGAGTTAATTTAATTTTGATAATAGAAGTAACTCCCATTTCAGAAGACAAGTCAGACCAGAAACTTACACTGTAAATATTTACATTAATGTTTTGTAGTCCCAAGGCCTTATGAACAGAATAAAACCCTTCTTAAATAAAGCCCTAGCTTACTCTCCCAATAGCTTGCTAAACGTGAAATTCCAAGTCACCGAAGCTCTAAAAAGGACCATGGTTTCTTCAAAAACCACCCCCCCAAACCTCGTTTTCTGTTGGTATCTGTCTAGTTACCCACACCGGGTCGTGCCGTTGGCTGCTGATAATGAAGTATTTTGCTTGTCCGTACACAACCAGTGAAAACAGAGTATTGGTTCCGATATGCCTCGCTTACTTACCCTGAATTCAAAAAGTAAAAGGTGCATAGCTTTGCAGGTAGCGTTTTTGAAAGTCTCTCTGCATAATCGACCAAGTTGTCGTGAAGATAACGAGAATTTGTATTTAACAATTGATTTTGTTCGTGGGCTGCTTTTACTACATCAGGGTGACAGTGTCCAACTGCAAGAGAGTGCAGAGAGTGGTCTGAGCGTTCATCCTGCGCACGGTGTTCGATAACAAACGCGTGCTGACTTAACACTGAGATTCTCTATTTGTACAGAGCTGTCGGCACTGATGAGCATGTTTTGTCAGTGGGGCATTAATGATGCTGTCAGCAGCAGACAATGTCGGTACCCCTTGAAAGCTGTCACTTAAAACTTGCTCTTCTTGCTCAGAAAGTTTGAAATTGCCTGTTAACTGTGTTCTACGGTTTGTAGTCGAATACTGGAAATGGGTGTGCTAAAGCAAAGAGCGTCGCGTTTGGTATTTGGATTTAGACATTTGAACAATGAGGAGACAGCTACTTCACAGTAGACGTGGGGCACCACGTGAGCAGCGGGCCTGTGACGGGGCCCGTAGGAACAGCTACAAACCCAGGGAACTGCCCGGCCACGTGTTAGTCTTGGGGCTGGGTGCTTCACTGCAGCGCTCTCGGGGGGTGGGGGGAGTAGCTGCAAATTGTAGATAAGTGTTTCTAGGAAGACAGCACAGGAAGCAAATCTGGAAGGCACACTGGCACAGAAATTTGACTGTGAGCTGTAATTTCCCCAACTATAGGCTCAAGAGAGGTGTCTAGACTTTGCGGGTTAAAAACCCTTCCCCCAATACAGTGCAACCATGGTAAAAAGTCCTGATTGCTCCTCGCTCTGCTTAGAAAAGCGCGGTATCGATAACGTGACGTTTAACTTACCGTGAGCCACGTTGTTTATGCAGTCAAGGTACCGCCTTCCGTTCTCGTCATACATATACTGGCCTTTCGCCCTGACGATCTTCACTGGATCGTTAGAAAAAAACAGCTTGCAAGAGGAGCTGTGGCAAGCATCAGAAAGCAAAATTAGCCGTAGGGAATTCTGGAAGTCGCGTAGTTTATTGCACTGGCAGTATCTTCAGTTCAGTCAGGTAGTTGAGAGAAAGGCATTTCCCCCGTTGGCCAGCACCTGCTGTCATCCCGCTTCAGGCCCCTCCAGGGAGCCTGGGATGGGGAAGAGAACAGCCCTTGTGCTCCAAGCCAAGCCGGGTTGTGTTAGCCTCGCAGGGAGGGAACGCTCCAGAACTGAGAACCCTTCACGAGGAGCCTGACCGCAGCACGCAGGCAGGCCTGGCCCCCGTAGCCTCAGCCCGCCCTACCTACGTTCCCTGCTGTCTGCCCTTCGTGTTCTTGAAGCCCTCTTCGGTGCCTTGCTCGTGACCTCGTGATCGTTTTTATTGCTATTCTCGCCAAGATCCTGACTGTCCAGATAGCATGGGGGGGGTGTTAGGTCTGTGTAGAGCTTCCCTAACCTTAGCTGAATCCGTGAGTGATTTTAGAAGGTTGGGTCCACCTAAGTGCGTTTGTCTCGTTTCGCTTTTTAAAATAAATTGCCAAACGAGTAGAATTGAAACGTGTCTGCCAAAGTAGGGGTTGCAGAGATTTGACTCGGAAGGGCAATGCCAGGCTTCCAGGCTTCATTTAGTAAAAGACTGCTTATACAAAAATGAAATAATTGGAACTGTAAATATAAAATCATTGTCAAACGAACAACAGAAGGCAATGATAAAATGGGAAAGTGCTTCAGCAGCCCCGGACCCTGCAGGGATCCTGCGGCGGGGCAGCGCGGGCAGGGGCTGGGCACCTGGGTTACAACCCAGTGAGGTGCAGAGCGACGGGCTCGAGGTTCGTGTCGCCGGCACAAGTCTCGCACCAGGAATTTACTTTTGGCCCAGCTTCTCGATTCATAAAACATCCAAAGATTGAAGTAGCCTTGGTGTTGTGTGTATATATATATATGTATATATGTATGGTCCAACACAAAAGCATGCCGGCAGTTAAGTACAGCAGTGCCGCTGCTGTTCTGGTAGCCGTTTACAGAATTAAGAAACTCCTAGGCCAGTTGGAGCCGCAGGGGTGCGGGGATGTTTGGGCCCGGGCAGCCCTCCGTTGTTAATTCTCCCCCGTTTTTCGGTGCAGTGGGTGCCGGCTCGGGCCCCGCGCCCCGGGAGGTTGGCGCTGGCTGCTGTCAGCCCGGTTTGTGCCTGGGTTGTGTCCGTCCCCCCCCCGCCTGCAGGGGCGCGGTGCTGCTCGTTACCCCCGGGAGCGCAGACTTTGCACGGCAGCGGCACGGCCTTCACCCGCCACGTCGCGGGGGCGAACCCAGCGTTCCGGCCGGGCTGGAGCTCGGCAGCGCCCGCGGCCTGCGGGGCCCGTGCCCGCCAGCACCCGCCGTGCCGGGGGGAGGCCGGGGCCGGGCTGCGCTCAGCGGCGCCCCCGGGACGCGGCCCCCCTGCCCCCCCCCCCCAACCCCCCCGGGCGCCCCCCGGCGGTGGCGGTGCCCCGGCCCGGCCCGTCCCGCGGCCTTACCCGATGAGCTGCCGCCGCAGGGCCAGGGTCTCCTGCCGGGAGCGCTGCGCCCGCCTCATGGCCGCTCCCGCCGCCTCCGGGGGCCCGCGCGGACGGGGCAGCGCCGCCCCCGCCGGGGGGAGGGACCGGAGGGGAGGGAGGGGCCGCCCCGCCCCGCCCCCCCCCCCCCC